>OY855906.1:27396288-27621288 GCA_963693305.1 Meandrina meandrites
GCCATAGTTAGTCAGGTTTTGCTGCTCGTTGTAATCCTGTCTAATCAAATAGGAGAGCCAGATGTCAGGAGAAACTACAATTGCTGTAAAAAAAAAAAAAAAAGAAAAGAAAAAGGAACGATAACGTTATCATAGTGTTATTTCATTTACAAGCTAATTATGGGGCAAATTCGACAATTAAACTTTTCGTTGATGTCTTTTTTCCTCTAATTCTCTTTTTCGATATAGTATCTACTTTTCCCTTATTATCACAGTAGAGAAACTGTAGTTATTAAGGGAATGACCACATGAGACCAGTCATTGGTACTTTAATCAAGTTACTTTATTCATTTCAAATGTATAGTGTAGAGGGTTTCAAAACACCTACATGGAGAACTTGTAATTAGCAAGAGAACGGAAAAAAACCTGAATCAGCTTGACCAAAATGTATTTTTTATTTATATACATTTCCTTACCTTGAAAAATCAGCAGTAACGCAATCAAACCAATGACTGCAACAGTCGGCACGTTAGATGTTAAGTATTCCCAGTACAGCTTACTTGAAATATCTCCTACCATTCGATCTTCCTCTGTAATCTCCAACCCTTTCAGTGGCGGTCCATCGTTACACGATTCGTCGCTATGATCATAATTATTTTCTGCCGTTTTCTTTAGCAATACATCAACAGTACCCTTGTGTTGTATTCCCTCTATTTCTCCTTTCCTTTTCATTTCATTTTCTTCTAAAACTGTTTCGAGAAGGCCACTTTCTTTCATTTCCAGGAAAGATCCTTGTCCGAAAACGGCACCACTGCAGAGCACAATAATGTTACTGGCAGCTTTCATTTGAAACTCGTTATGTGAAACAAGCACTCGAGCTTTATCTGAAAGAAGACCACATATGCAGGCCGTGAAAATGTGATCGCTTACTTTCCTGTCAACGGCACTTAAAGGATTATCCAAAAGGATCACGCCAGCATTTGCGTAGACAGCTCGGGCTAAGCTAACACGTGCCCGCTGACCGCCACTGAGGCCAACGCCACGTTCACCTACAATGGTAAGATCTCCTTCAGGAAATCCATCGATGTCGTGTTTCAAAGCGCAAGCTGATGTAACCTTTTCGTACCACTCTTCGTGAAACGGTTGACCAAACAGTATGTTTTCTCGTAAATTACCAGAATAGATCCATGGTGTCTGTGGAACGTATGCAATGGAGCTCGTGCACTTGATTGTACCGCGAGCGAGAGTCGTCTCTCCTATAATAGAAGAGAGCAAGGTAGATTTTCCGCTTCCTACTGCACCCGTGACAACAATAAAGTCCGAGTCGTGCAATTTAAAGCTTACGTCTTCCAGGATAAACTTTGTATCGCCTTTAGCACGACATGTGACATTTTTCAAGACCATGCTTCTTCTTTGGAGCTTAGGATTCAGTGATTCTTCAACTTCTGCTTCACGGACTACATCGCTCTGGATAGCGGCCCTCTTTTCAGGAGATCCTACTGTATCACATGTTGGTTTTTGGCCTGGGTCATTCATAACGTTTTCATTGTTGTTGGGAATTGGCTTGCAGCCTCGACCACTCATAACACCCTCGTTGTTGACAACTGCGATATTTTGCAGTGTGGGGGGACCTTCAAACACAAGGTTTTTAGTGCTGTCAGACTTGGGAATGGGTGGCAAATTTTCCAGGAGTAAAAATTGTTGAATTCTTTCCAGTGAAGCGTAAGATTCGTACAGAACGTGACATCCATCTCCAAGAAATTTAAAAACGCCTGATTTCATCATACTTAGCAAAGCGAGAAGCATAAAGACGTTCACTGGCGTGAGGTGTTGGTGACTGACAGTAAGCAGAAGGACGGCGACGAAAGTCGGCACGGTGTGAGCGTAAAAGTAAATAGTGAACAAACAAGACAATAATACACTTTTCCAACGAATAATCTCCATTTCACGCCTAAAAGGAAATGGAGGTTATACAATCATTAGTCATTCCGTTTTACACCAAAAGAAAAAAGTAATCAATGAAAGAAAATATAAATATTAGAAAAAACGTCTTTAATTTTATACAGCATTTGGATTGGAGAAGAAATAAGAGTACTCATTGTTCTTAACCACTTCGCAGCCTTCAATTCAAGTGTACAGACACTAAAAGGGCAGGGAGGAGGGTGTGTATAGAAGTTTTCTCTATTACAGATTGATTTAGAGTTTACACGGATTTCAGTCTCTAAAAAATCTGTTGGACGGAACTGTCCGAAATAGGGAGGTTTCCGTAGGGGGAGGTTCGATTGCACTTGATTGTTGAATGGAGGATCAATTATTAATATGGCCTTTTTTAGGCCAGAAGTTTTCCCAGCAGTAAAATTTCTTACCTTCTAAGGTAAGTTATTTTGTCACCATATAGCCACTCCAACGCATTTGCTTTTACAGCACGTATACCGGAAATGACTTCAGTCAATAAGTTGAGCCGTCGGTCTGTCAAATCGGCTGTCTTTATCCGGAAGTCGCCAGAGTGATAAGAAAGGTAAGCACTTATTGGTGCAAACAGCATGAGACACATCAATCCTATCACCGCCTGCCATCCTATTATGGTCAACATCAGAGGAATCAAGCAAACCAACTCGAACACTGAGAACCACAAACGAAAGAATTCCATTACAGTTCTGTCCATTCGCTGAACGTCGTTGGACACAAGATCGACCAGGTGGCCTGTCGTGAAACTTCGAAGTGTGTTTTGACCAAGCAAAAGAATCTGTAAAATACCATGTAAAAAAATATAAAAGGGTGGTTTATGACTTGACTGTTAGAAGAATTTAAACGTTTGGAGACTCTTAAATGGCGTGTCTTCTCGATGAAAGAGGCAGTGAATAATAATAAAAATTATATTGAGGGTGGAGGGGTGTTAGGAATGATACACCAATGTTTCGCCGCTATTTTTTGGGCAGAGATCAAATAAGTTTTGAAATAAATGATTCACTTCTACCAAAATGGGTAACTTATGTAGTATTATTTACCTTAATGTAAACGATGCCCTTCAAAGCGGACCGTAATCGCATTCCCAGGTATAAAGAATTATAGTCGTACTGGTGCATGGCGAGGCTTCGGACAGTCACCGTAGCCATCATTATCCCCGCACAACCGTAGAGCAGATACCGGTGGGAGTCATCTGGATGCATGAGCAATGAAAGAAAATATCCGAGAAGGAGAGGTTGTGTAAAGCGACTTACAGAGTCAACGAGACCCGTGAATATTGCAAAGAAAATGTCATGTGGAGATAAAAGTTTCACGACAATTTTCCACAGACGCGGTTCACATCCGTTTTTTCTGCTGCGTTCCACTTCATGCTTCCATCCCTTTTGTAATTTCACAGTTAGGTGCTTGGTCTCATCCTGTTCTGGTAGATCCAAGAAGTCGGATTGTTGCAGCGGGCGCCTGCTACCAGCCTTAAGCACACCACTTATCCAAGAGAACGTTAGCAAAGAGAAGATATTTCTTGTGTTGTGCGACTTTCGAGTCTCTCTGCCTGCGTCCTGGGATATCTCTTCGTAGTTAGTGTGTCCCATCGCCTTTCAAAATCAAATTAACATAAATTAGATGTGAGAAGTTCAGTCTCGTTTAATTATAAAGAAACTTAAAACGAAAAGGTTGAGGGGAAGTCATATAATTACTTACAAGTTATAGAAGAAGTAATATAATATATTAATTAGTTAATTAATTAATTAATTAATGGTGGTTTCTGCTTCTTTATCGATTGATTGATTTCTTTTTTGTTGCATCTAAAGTAATATACTGTATATGAAAAGTTTACGTCTTGATACTTCCATTTTCGCCAGTCATTACGCATTACAAATCAAAATAATTAAACTTATTTTTTTTTATTTTCAGGGATTTTATTCAGGAAGAGCTTTGAGAAAACCCTTTGGGGAAGGCTCAAAATGTGTTTGCGATCTGTCGCTGTAACAATGACGTCCTGTCTCCTGTCAAGAGGGCTGGGCTGGGTAATAAATTTCCTATTTTCTCATTCTTTTGTTTTCAAAGTTCATCTTCGCAAGTTCTACTTTTGCCTGTGTATCGTTAATAAAACGACAGCGTTTCGTGTTTCAAGGTTGTATGGTAATCTGTTAAGGCCGTCTTATATTCAGTGTTGCAACACTCACGACTTTGAATCAGCGTTGAATAAATGTCATGGTGTAGACGCGTAGACGCGTAGACATGTGGCCGATACGTAGCCGCTTCTAGAGTGACCTTTGCCGGAGAGCTATAAATAAATATAGACAGCGTAGATGCGTAGCTACTTTTCTAGTCAACTTTGAGAGCTTTCTATGAATAAATTTTGACGGTGTAGTCGCTTAGCCACTAATATATGCAAGCTGGTTCCCTAATCTTGGTCGCAATTTTACGTAGTTCGCATAATTGACCATTGCCGTTGCCAGTGGACGAGGGTTTTCCAGTACTGTCAGATTCCAGTCGAAAACGTGACAGTCCGAATCGTTCGATATTTTCATTCCTGATTTGACATTTGTTGATTAATCTGTCTCGAATTTTGGAAAAAAAAGCTTTTCTTTCTAACCGTCAACATCAACCGGCTTCTTCAACCCCACCCCAACCGGTTTGACCACTAGCTCTGAACTATCGTGAAAGTATTTTGAACCTGTAAGACACTTCAAGAAAACTACTACTCATTGTAATTGTTGCGGCGAATGTTTGTTTTACAGTTTTTATAACCCCATTTGGGTTAATTAGTTATCTGTCGCACAGGACTTTGACTTATTAGCATTCGAATATTCGTGTTAGGTTACAATACATTTTTTTCTCGCTAACTCGTTCGAACAGTAGACGACCTATCGTTTCGTTTCGTTTTTTCGATATTCGTAATACTTAATCGGAGTCGTTGTATCAGTAATAGCGTGACAACGACAAAAAGTACACTGGAAATGTGCTTGACTGAATTTGGAGTGAAACTCAAATATACAGTTAGACCCCACAAATTCGAACTGGGTTATTTCGAATTCCCCGTTATTTCGAACTAAAACCCATTTCCCTCGGATTTGCCTTTCCCTCATTTCAGTTATTTCGAACTTCCACTATTTCGAGCTATTTTTCGTTTCTGCTGAGGGTTCGAAATAGCGGGGTTCAACTGCATACATGAAGGCGCGATATCATAGGGGTATCAATTATCGGATAAATATCACATTTCTATTATCTGTCTAATATCCGATATCATCGCGCTCATGAAGGAGGAAGGGGGTATATAAGTGGACTCTAGTAGATTCTAAAGCAATAATATCCAATATCATCGCACTCGGAAAGGACGAAGGGGGGTATATAAGTAGACTCTTGTACATTCTAAAGTGGTAAAGATCTAAAGTGATCTGGTGCCTTGTGAAAAATAAGCAAATGTATGAAATTGCACTTATGTTATTTTATTCATTTTTTTTGGGGGGGGGAGGGGAAATTTATGACTATTTCGCTAACTTCGCAAGAGATATTAACCTAAATGCTGTAGTGAAAAGAAAATTTTACTTTTTTGGTGTTTTTAGGCCCATCCCCCCCCCCCCCCCCCCCCCCACTCCTGCTCAGTTTTTGTCTGTTTACCCCAGTCTCTAGCGTTCACCGAACCCGTTTCTTTTTTCAAATTCTAGTTGCGCGCGCTAGGTCGAAGAAGAAGGAGTCTAATCTAGCTTTCTATATTGCTGTCTAAAGGTAGTTTCATTAAGTCCAATGAAAGTGGAAGTATTCCGATTTTCAAGTTATGGGTCGGCTATTATCGTACCTTAAACAAAGCTTTAGCGGATTGAAATGAACTCGGTACGTTGTGCGAGGTACAGATAATGGATTGCTTGCTTTAGACAGCAAACGTCTTTAGCCACATTACGGAGCTAGACTTTAGGGCTGATTTGAAGACGTTCATAACGATATTTGGCACGAACTTTACAGTGGCTAAAGACATTACAAAATTCTGTGATAATGTTCGGAAGCGGTCTTTCCATTTCAAAATTTTTTTGTTACGTCCGGGATATTGCTTAAGACGAGAGCAAGATGGTCGAGGAAGCTGCTTTGAGTGACTTCAAGCCTTTATGTGAGTAGAACTTGTTCGTTTAACGATTTTTTTTTTGCTGTTCGGTTCAGCTAGCGATCAGGAGCTTGCTGTGATTTGTTAGTGAGAAGCAATTTGTTTTGCGTGTTTTTTTCCGGTCGCGAATTGACACGAACCATATGCTACACGTGTCACTTATAAGTCATTTATTATTTGTTCCTTTTAGTTTAAAATTCCTTCAAAATGAAGCGATCGTCGATGTAACACGCGTTCTCTCAGTGCATTTGAGCCCATACATAGATTTTGAAGGCCTCAGATCACCCCTCGCGCTGGTTCTTTTTATGTTTGTTTTCGAAGGTCCCATTTTAAGTTGTAAACACTGTTAATTAAATTGGTATAATTCATGATTTTACGAGTATGTTGCAGATACAGTCTTGTTTCTCAAAAAAGACATAGATTAGAGTAATTTTCGTTCAACTGAGCTAAGATTCGCCCTTCTTTAAACTTATCAGAACTGAGGTGCTATGTCAAATTCCTTTAGCCACCTTCTTATAACTCAATGCAGATATAGATATATCCGATAAACGATATACAAACGATATCGCGCATATCTTACTGTACACGCGAATCATACAAGTGAAATATTTCCCCGAAGGAGTTTTAAGACTGTCCTTTCCACATGCATGTGATAATGTCTCTTGTAAAAATTACCTCAGTTTCGTAACTGACCGCTTGTTAACTTACTTAGAACGAAATAGACTAAAACACCTTCTTGTAAGGTACCACTGTTGCCAGGGATGTGAATTTTTTTTTTGGAGTTCGTGTATCCCCAGTGATGTGTCGAATAGTTGTAATGTCTTTTATTCCCTCCTGAACATTATCAACTGTATAGTGTATTTTAGTTTGTTTGCTACCAGTTTCTATTTCGGTTATTTATCTTTGTATTTGTATTTGTACTTTTATGTTGCCTTTGTAATAATAAATATATGTTATTTGCCGGCTGGGAGGTCCGTATCGTGAAAAATTAAACGATACGGACCGACCCAAAGCCGGTAAATAACTTATTTATTTTTTTCTTACTTGGTTAAAAAAATCTAAAAAGATTGTCTTGCAAAATGTATATTGTATTATACGCGCGCATCCAATGTGCATGTTGAATCGATCGCTAAAAGCTGCGGCTAAAGTGAAGAATGATTTGTTTTCCGCCAAACAAAATAAATTCGCTAAACTGAACATTAGTCACGGAAAAGGTCATCAGAAAAAAAGAGAGAAAAGTAACTTTAGTAATAAAAAATGAAGCACAATGTAGCAGCAAAAGAGAGAAAATCTCGAGTCACGAAAGTGAAATTGAATGAAGTTTGTTTGTGTAGTTTCGTCGTCTGCACACGGCACAATTTTGCGAGAATTAATTTAACTGTTTTTAATCAAAACATCTCATTTTCTTGAATGGTGATAAGCAGTATTCGGTTTTGGGGAAAAGTAGCAGAAAGGCAAAGCGTTTAAAAGGATAAATCGAGTCTGTAAACCAGCGACTTGCAGTAAACCGAATTACGGCGTGAAAATCAGTGCGAATGCATAAACAACGATCGACAAACTTGATTTTGTCAGTAAATACAAAAAATACCCGCCTATTGGAGAACTTCAAGGCGTTTTATTCTGTTACTAAGTTAGCTTTTGAAAGAATCAATCGGGTATGTAACTAAGCCGGCGACTTGCAGGTAAGCGCAATGGCGTGAAAATCAGTGTAAATAATGCACAAACAACGATCGACAAACTACGGCCATAAAACTTGTACAACTTGATTTTGTCAATAAAGAGAATCAATAATCGCCTTTTGGAGAACTTCAAGGCCTTTAATTCCACTGCTTACTTTTCCTTTCACATTTACAACGGTTGGTGAGCAATTACATTAACTTTGGAGAGCAAAACTTTCGAGGGCCCGTTCGCCTCGCCGCCAAATCAAACTGACGAAAGCGTTACCGCTGCCCGTGGGCAGATAAAAGGAGAATCTTGTCCGCGCTAAGAACCAATCAGATTGCAGGATTCGTTACCGTGCCCTCTTGGAAAAAATAAAGTTAATTATTATTAATAAAAAAAATTCCCCGGTGATGTTAGTAAAACGGATAATGGCGTAACGGCATAACGAGAATCGGCGTAACCAGATTTTTTCTGATTTTTTTTTACGACTATTTTTTTCAAATAGGAGCATCGTGGTCGGAATGTTCCATTCCATCCCTCCAGCCTTCGCTTCCTGTTATACAATTGTGAATCCGCTGACCAGTGTAAAGCGCTTGCGCATATATTGTCCAGAAGAGGTCGCCCAAAATGGCGGCCATACTCCAGAAAAAGCTTGACATGGGCATCTTACATGCTTGATATTGACCATCCACTAAAGGTACCTATCGTAGAATTTGTAGGACACTGCACATGATTTTTTTTTTTTCATGTTGAAAATCGACTAGGGATATTTCATTTTGCCTACACGAATCGATTGCGTGAAAAGGTGGCAAAATCGTTGGCGGTTGCTCACCGCGGGAATGAAAATACAGACAGCAGAAAATACAGCCATTGTTTATTAACTGTCTGCAGTTAGACATTGTTTATTAAATATTTCGTTTAGACTAACTATTTTCTTAACTGTGATGTTGATAACAAATTATTCAGCTCACGGATCAAAATCACGATTTCGGCTCGCTTGCATTTGTATTGTTTCTCTTGTCACTGCTTATCTGTGAGTGTGTTGAAATATCTTAGATGCGTAAACGAATATTTTGCCGGTTTCGTTGCGAGTTACCTGTGCTTGGCTGAGTGAATTCAGACTTTACCTGCCGCATATTTACTTACCAGAAATGAAGAAAATTCATTCAGTTCTCTACATAAAAATTATCTTCGGTACATTGTATTTAGCAACGCGTACGATAAAACAGAATAAGTTAATCATGAAACCAAACCGCAATGAAATGAAGACGGTTCAAAACAGTCAAAACAACATTGTAAGCTTATTCTAAGTTAGCATGTACCACTCCCCAAATCACAAACTGCCACAATTCGTAAACAAAAACTGCTGTAAAATGACTTTCATAACCGGCAACATCAATTCGCAGGGTTTGTTTTGCCGCCGTGATTTTCTCAGTTTGCCGTGGCGTGAGTGCATTCTGTCTTTCTGTATTTTGTTTTTGCTTGATTTTCTTGCCCTGACAGTTTTTTAGTAAAACAAAACAAGGTCAAGGTTCTTTCTACATTGAATAACTCAAAGAGGTCCTGGAGGTGTATTAATTAGTGTAAAGTAAACGTTTTGTTTTGCGCCAATTTCAATTTTAGAACCTGTCACAGGCAAGAAAATTCAGACGGGTTAACCACGTAAAAAATTGACGTCGCTTTCGTCAACAAGACCATGAGAGGTTTTTAAGATATTAAGTTTAACCATGGGCGATTAAAGTTTATTTTGTACCTATATGGGCCACCGTATAAGCTCAGAAATAGTGTGGCTACTTATTTGGTAACACTGTAATTAACTGGAGCAAACAAAAAAAAAAAGGAAAAGAATAAATGGGAGCCCCGCTTTTAGGCCTGCCTAAATCTATATATTAAGTTATTTGAATATGTTTCATTTTGGTTTATAATTTATTTAATTTTGAAGTGAGCTCGTTGGTTGGGCATTTACTGTATTGACAACACGCTTACGATTTTCGTGAAGAATCTTCGCCAAAATGTTGATCAGAAGCAAAAGAGTATGAAGTGTGATAGTTAATCCCCCTTATAGGCCTTATTTCAATGGTAATTCTTCTTAAGTTATTTTAAGACAGTCATTCACTTTGATCATGTCATCAACAACAAAAGGCAAATGCTTAATTCAAAGAAAACGAAATCATTATTTGACAATTATTTACAACAAAAAATTGTTTCCAATGAAATCTCAGGATGAAATTCTGGACTTCAGTTTTGTCTAGTATCATACAGTGTCTACACTTCATGTTCATTCTTAGTGGCTAAATAATGAAACATTTTGCAAGTCCCAAAACATGAACGAAAACGAGTTCTTATTAATTAAGAGAAGGTAATTTGTTCATCTGTTTTCAATCCAGGCAAGATATATTTGGTTAATTAATGTAGATCATACAATTATAAAAAATATACTACTTTTTTGGTGCTATTTTCTTTTTCATCAGTTGCTTTTCTTTTTCTTTCAGCCTTTTTTGATGATGACTTCTGATGTATACCCTCTCTGGTTGTCATTTCATACACTTAATTCTGAAATTGTTGCCGGCGGACCTGTTCTTGGTATGAATGCTTTGAAATGGGACCAGCCCTTCCTCCAGAAAAAGCAATGATCTCTTTATGTTCAGTTTAAGTGCGGTTTCCATTACGCCATCACTGAAGTTTGCCAGGGTTATTGGTAGACCAACCATGGTTGCATCGGAAAGGGCTTTGTCAACATAATTTAAGTTTTTTAAAGTTGTCTGTGAGGTATTAAGTGTTATTGTCACAGAAAACCGGGCAGGCGCAAAAGATCGAGGTCGCCCGTTTACCTTCATCTTTTCACCGTATAAAAGCTACCTGAAAAGATTAGGAATGGTGGCATTTGCAGAAGTAGACGCGTACGTTCGTTTTTCTTCGAGAAATCACCATTCCATTATTTTGGGCCCTTTATAAGTTGATTAAGATATATTAAACCTTCTTTGCTTTAATACTGTGTTTTTTACGTGGCGCTAAAAATCGCCACTGAATCGTTAATGAGTGTCACCCAAATATGAGTCATTTTCAGTCGACTGTTTCACCAAAGTGCGGCAGTTTATTTTTAAAGTAAAACCATTTCCCGATAGTATTTTGTGCTCTTAACAAAATCCAGTTTAGTTAAAATTGGTATCTAGGAGTAAATCGGAGTAAGCGGCATCTGAAACTGCGTACCATTACGATTTTCAGTTTAAAATATTTCCCGCCAAATTGAATATCATTTTTTCGAGTTTCTGTGTTTGTGACCCAAAATTAACTAAAAGTAGATCCGTTGATTTCGGGATCAAGCATTGACACTGTAATATCATAATAAGATACGTAAACTTTTCAAATCTCCTTATTAACACTCGGTAAGTTACTAAGTTTTAAAACAGGTCGCTTAATTTTCCCGCGAAAGTTTTATCATTTTCATTCGTCACGCTGCATGGCTGCATGGTAAAACCGGACTATATCCTCAGTTAAATGGTTTTTAATCTGCTAGGAAACTGGAAGCACATATCGCAAAGAGAATCGAGACTTCCCCTAAATTAGTTAAACAAACTTTGAATGAATTTTGTTTACACATAGTGTATCTCCCGACTTTACCGAATGCGTGACGCGTCACGAATTAAAAGGGCAGACGACAGGTGTTTCAAAAGGTTTGTTTAGAGTTCTTCTTGGCTTTGAAATCATGAACTGTTCGTTCCGATCAGAAGAATCGTCTTGCAGTCAGGTGTTGGAATTGGCAGAAGAATCTACATCTAACAAAGTCTAGAACAATGTCGGTCTCAGAGACCGCGTCCCTCATGACCAGCAGTCGGGAAAACCACCTGTTGTCAGATGCACAGAAATATACCTGTTGGGTAGTAGTTCAAGTTCTCGCAGCCTTTCATAAACATAAAATAAGATGTAAGAAACAGCGATTCCTCTGGCGAAATTGAAAATAGCGAAAGCTGTTGAAAAATTAAGACTAGAACGCTTGCAAAATAGTCTTTGGATGATACGTTGATGTTCGTGAACTCAGAGAATTGCATGTTAAAAAATACCCGCTTAATCAGACAGTTGTTTTATAAAAACAGTCCTGATCAGCATCAAGAGCTCAGCGTAAATTTTCAAGACTACCTTATTATAGGAAATTAACACTCGTGTTAATTAAGGTATTGGAAATTAACGCGACTTAAATTAACGCGAAGTGAAGGAAAAATTACTTTCCAATAGAGGAAATTAACGCGAAAGAGGCGCTAAAATTTCTAAATGAAGGAAATTAACGCGACCACACAAAGAAACGGAACTTGTAGAGAAAACTGGAACACAATTATTGTAACACTCTCTATACAAGTTAACATAGTCCAAAACCCAAACGAATCTAGCTACTTCGAGCGTTCTTTTCAGCGCCAACGATACCGGCAGATCCCAACCCTGACAAAGGCAATGCTTAAAAAAGTCCAAATTAACAATCCACTTAATTAATGGCGCGGAAATTAACGCTCCACTAAATTAAGGGCGCGGAAATTAACGCTCACGAAAATTAACGCGACTTAAATTAACGCGAATTTTCCAAATTCGCGTTAATTTCATGAAGCGTTAATTTCCTATAATAAGGTAGGCATATTCTATGAAGGATCTTGAAAACATAGACTGTGAGGAATAAACGCTGTGAAGGCTTGATAATGTTTCAGATACATGTGAAACACTGTAGACTCGAAAATTAATTCTGATTAAATATACTTAGTCAACTTGGACAGTCAACATGAAAATCGTTTGTTTTATGAATAATTCAGTTTATGAATCATTTTTTTTAACGAATAATTCAGCAATTATTAACATATCTACTGAGACAGACGTCAGTACTGAACAATTCATGTCCACGATCGAGAGATCACAGTATGTTATCCAATATTTGTCTACTTGAATGGTTCGTAGAATAACGAAAGTAAAACGTAGGTTTGTTTCCTGACAGAAAAAAAAGATGATACATATTTTTCACATCGATCAATCTCGCTAACTGAGCGTTTTGTAGCATGAATATTGCCTAAGAAATGGTTCTCATTCAAGTTTAATTTTCTCCTTTGGTAAGACCGCGCTCTCGCTCGCTCGCTCGCTCGCTCGCTCGCAATCATTTGCACCCTTTGCAAAGAAAAGAATAATGTAGAACTGTTGAACAATGCAGACTGGTGATACAACCCTACAAATACGTCGCAGCTCGTGGTGGAAACATTTCACAATGATTCATGACCTGAAGAAGAACGTTTTTTTGCAGTATTGCCATTTTTGTCAATTATTTTTACATCAGTATATTTCTTGATCATTAGTACTTTTTGGGAGGTAACCCATGCCTCTTAAGCGCGGCACATCAGGCTTATTCTATCCAGTTGTAAACTAGAAAGTTAGAAATATCGAATAAAGTAAACTGACTCAGTTTAACTTCGTGTTTTAATTTTGCGATGGTTACGATTTTAGCTTTCTATTTCGTTGTCTCATTCATCGGTCATTATTTGCTTTAAAGACCTTAAAATCATCGTAGAAAAACCAGTGTGTTTACTATTATCAACCACATAAGTAGAGTATGTCTGTCTGATTTAAAAGAGATTTTTCTTTGGTTTTATATCACAATACAACTGAAAGGAGAAAATGAAATCTAGAACTCACTTTCTATTGTAAGATCGTTCCAAGGTAGCGTAAAAATGTCTTAAATATGAAGCGATAATTTTTTGGCTCTGCATTTAATATTTTCCAGCCTAGCTCTTGAAATTGTTTGTTTGGGAAGATCAGAGAGATATCCCAAACAAAACAGCTTTCACAATTTTTACTGCAGCACTCGACACTCCGGAATGGGAGAACCAAATACCATATGAATTGGTGTACTCAAGCCTTTGAAACAAACAAATTCACCATCCAATCGTTCAGTAACGACAGGTGCTCCAAAGAACTCTTTTTACCAATATCGATAAATATCATTCAACGTAAGTTAAAACTATGAATAGGGGGTAAATTAAAAAGTTATATTTAAGATAAAAATAGTCTCCAAGATAAAATAAATTCCGTACATGTAAACGTTGGAAACCTTTGGAGAACTAAGTGTCTCTTAAAAGAATCGTTTACAATATTGGCAAGTGTCTTCAAATTATTGATTACAACTTTCTCTTTTTCTTAAACAAAAATTCACACCCTAAGCAGTTACCAGTTTACAATTAATATTTTAGGTTTTCTTACGCTAATCACCTCATTGTCGGTGGCCAGTGGTGGATATTTACCTCGCAGCGAGCGAATTGCGCTTGCCAGCAGATGGTTTCATATCTGACTGATCTCTACTGTAAAACAAGGTTCGCTTGTCACGTAAATATATAAAAAAATAATTAAAAAAAGTTAGTTAGGTATATACAGTTACATCTTATGCCTGGAGGATATTTGGTAAACAAAGGACACGAGGCAGTTTCGCTTTTGTTGTGAATTTAACGATATTAAAACGTAGGCCTGAATGCTTTTGTTCTCGTAACCAGCAGATGAAATGGCTTTCCTATCTGACTAGTCTGGACTATCCAACAAGGTCCTCTTGACACGTCAATAAAAAAAAGTAGTAATTAAAAAAGGGAATTGGGAATAGAGTTACATCTCATGCCTGGGGGATATTTAATAAACAAAGGACACGAGACAGTTTCGCTTTTGAAGGTGATATGTGATCTTCGCAGTGTATTTACAATTTTAAGCAATTGGAACAATTGGAACGATACCGGTGCGATGCTCTACCAACTGAGCTATGAAGCAACACATTGGGAGCAAGGTCAATTGTGAGTTCATATTTTCCCGTGAAAGGAGTGAAATGACGTGTAGTATATGAAATGATTCATATGTGAACTGCGGATATATATGAAGATGATATGTGATCTTTGCAGTGATATGTGATCTTCGCAGTGTATTTCCAAGATACACTGCGAAGATATATATCATATATATCCGCAGTTCACATATGAATCATTTCATATACTACACGTCAGTTTCGCTTTTGTTGTCAATGTAACGATATCAAAACGTAGGAATGCTTTTGTTTGATGCAATTTCACCCGTAAAGCAAAACAGCGCTACCGCACGCAAAGGCATAATTAAATCCACACCTAAAGGGTTTAAATACGACCACCTCGCGCCATTCTCAGTCAGTACTTGAAGAAGTATTTTCCCATCGCGCTGTGATCCGTTAAAACAAGTTCCAAGAGAAAGGTAGGAATGATCAGAGTTTAAACAAACCAATTTAGGTTTTATTTGAAATGTTCCAATGCAGCGTCAGAGTTAAGTACTGCGCCGCAACAGTAAAATTTGCTAGTCACTCGATTTATTTTGTTTTCTGAGACTGGTGAAGACCAACTTGTTTTTCTCTGCAAACAATTTCAAGAGCTAGGCTGGAAAATATTAAATGCAGAACCAAAAAATTATCGTTTCATATTTAAGACATTTTTAAGCTACCTTGGAACGATCTTACAATAGAA
Source organism: Meandrina meandrites (assembly GCA_963693305.1). Classification (NCBI taxonomy): domain Eukaryota; kingdom Metazoa; phylum Cnidaria; class Anthozoa; order Scleractinia; family Meandrinidae; genus Meandrina; species Meandrina meandrites. Next base: position 27,411,493 of record OY855906.1, read on the forward strand.
AGTGAGATCTAGATTTCATTTTCTCCTTTCAGTTGTATTGTGATATAAAACCAAAGAAAAATCTCTTTTAAATCAGACAGACATACTCTACTTATGTGGTTGATAATAGTAAACACACTGGTTTTTCTACGATGATTTTAAGGCCTTTTAAAGCAAATAATGACCGATGAATGAGACAACGAAATAGAAAGCTAAAATCGTAACCATCGCAAAATCAAAATGCGAAGTTAAACTGAGTCAGTTTACTTTATTCGATATTTCTAACTTTCTAGTTTCCAACTGGATAGAATAACTGGATAGAATAAGTCTAGTCTGCACTATCCAACAAGGTCCTCTTGACACGTCAATATAAAAAAATAGTAATTAAAAAAGGGAATTGGGAATAGAGTTACATCTCATGCCTGGGGGATATTTACAGTCAAACGCGCTGAACCGTAGCCACTCGACTAAGTTTTTGACATTTTTTTGACAAGTTTTTGATTAGTTTGATGGCTTCCGTTTGCACAACGGTTTATACGAACGATCTGTGAAACGTTCAGTTTCAACTGGTTTTACAAACCCAGAAAACATTTCCGGTGCGAAAAGTTAAGTTTGACCAAATTTTTGTCGGCATAAAATTTATTTATCGCCAGTTGAACTTGCCATAATCGCTCGTGCGAAGCGTTCAGGTTTGAAACCCTTTCAAACTCTGACGTTTGAAGACGAATCACGCGGTTGATACCCCGCCTTCCATTTTTCAAGGCATCTGATTGGCAGTTTAAAGCAACCGGAAGCCGTAAATCTCATCAAAGTAATCAAAAACTTGTCAAAAAGATGTCAAAAACTTTGGTGGGTGGCTACGGTTGAATGCGTTTGACTGTAATAAACAAAGGACACGAGACAGTTTCGCTTTTGTTGTCAATGTAACGATATCAAAACGTAGGAATGCTTTTGTTTGATGCAATTTCACCCGTAAAGCAAAACAGCGCTACCGCACGCAAAGGCATAATTAAATCCACGCCTAAAGGGTGTAAATACGACCACCTCGCGCCATTCTCAGTCAGTACTTGAAGAAGTATTTTCCCATCGCGCTGTGATCCGTTATACAAGTTCCAAGAGAAAGGTAGGAATGATCAGAGTTTAAACAAACCAATTTAGGTTTTATTTGAAATGTTCCAATGCAGCGTCAGAGTTAAGTACTGCGCCGCAACAGTAAAATTTGCTAGTCACTCGATTTATTTTGTTTTCTGAGACTGGTGAAGACCGATTTGTCTTTCTCTGAAAACAATTTCAAGAGTTAGGCTGGTAAATATTAAATGCACAACCAAAAAATTATCGCTTCATATTTAAGACATTTTTAAACTACCTTGGAACGATCTTACAATAGAAAGTGAGTTCTAGATTTCATTTTCTCCTTTCAGTTGTATTGTGATATAAAACCAAAGAAAACTCTCTTTTAAATCAGACAGACATACTCTACTTATGTGGTTGATAATAGTAAACACACTGGTTTTTCTACGATGATTTTAAGGCCTTTTAAAGCAAATAATGACCGATGAATGAGACAACGAAATAGAAAGCTAAAATCGTAACCATCGCAAAATCAAAATGCGAAGTTAAACTGAGTCAGTTTACTTTATTCGATATTTCTAACTTTCTAGTTTCCAACTGGATAGAATAACTGGATAGAATAAGTCTAGTCTGCACTATCCAACAAGGTCCTCTTGACACGTCAATATAAAAAAATAGTAATTAAAAAAGGGAATTGGGAATAGAGTTACATCTCATGCCTGGGGGATATTTACAGTCAAACGCGCTGAACCGTAGCCACTCGACTAAGTTTTTGACATTTTTTTGACAAGTTTTTGATTAGTTTGATGGCTTCCGTTTGCACAACGGTTTATACGAACGATCTGTGAAACGTTCAGTTTCAACTGGTTTTACAAACCCAGAAAACATTTCCGGTGCGAAAAGTTAAGTTTGACCAAATTTTTGTCGGCATAAAATTTATTTATCGCCAGTTGAACTTGCCATAATCGCTCGTGCGAAGCGTTCAGGTTTGAAACCCTTTCAAACTCTGACGTTTGAAGACGAATCACGCGGTTGATACCCCGCCTTCCATTTTTCAAGGCATCTGATTGGCAGTTTAAAGCAACCGGAAGCCGTAAATCTCATCAAAGTAATCAAAAACTTGTCAAAAAGATGTCAAAAACTTTGGTGGGTGGCTACGGTTGAATGCGTTTGACTGTAATAAACAAAGGACACGAGACAGTTTCGCTTTTGTTGTCAATGTAACGATATCAAAACGTAGGAATGCTTTTGTTTGATGCAATTTCACCCGTAAAGCAAAACAGCGCTACCGCACGCAAAGGCATAATTAAATCCACGCCTAAAGGGTGTAAATACGACCACCTCGCGCCATTCTCAGTCAGTACTTGAAGAAGTATTTTCCCATCGCGCTGTGATCCGTTATACAAGTTCCAAGAGAAAGGTAGGAATGATCAGAGTTTAAACAAACCAATTTAGGTTTTATTTGAAATGTTCCAATGCAGCGTCAGAGTTAAGTACTGCGCCGCAACAGTAAAATTTGCTAGTCACTCGATTTATTTTGTTTTCTGAGACTGGTGAAGACCGATTTGTCTTTCTCTGAAAACAATTTCAAGAGTTAGGCTGGTAAATATTAAATGCACAACCAAAAAATTATCGCTTCATATTTAAGACATTTTTAAACTACCTTGGAACGATCTTACAATAGAAAGTGAGTTCTAGATTTCATTTTCTCCTTTCAGTTGTATTGTGATATAAAACCAAAGAAAACTCTCTTTTAAATCAGACAGACATACTCTACTTATGTGGTTGATAATAGTAAACACACTGGTTTTTCTACGATGATTTTAAGGTCTTTAAAGCAAATAATGACCGATGAATGAGACAACGAAATAGAAAGCTAAAATCGTAACCATCGCAAAATTAAAACACGAAGTTAAACTGAGTCAGTTTACTTTATTCGATATTTCTAACTTTCTAGTTTACAACTGGATAGAATAAGCTTGATGTGCCGCGCTTAAGAGGCATGGGTTACCTCCCAAAACGTACTAATGATCAAGAAATATACTGATGTAAAAATAATTGACAAAAATGGCAATACTGCAAAAAAAAAAGTTCTTATTCAGGTCATGAATCATTGTGAAATGTTTCCATCACGAGCTGCGACGTATTTGTAGGGTTGTATCACCAGTCTGCATTGTTCAACAGTTCTACATTATTCTTTTCTTTGCAAAGGGTGCAAATGATTGCGAGCGAGCGAGCGAGCGAGATCGCGGTCTTACCAAAGGAAAAAAAAATAAATTTGAATGAGAACCATTTCTTAGGCAATATTCATGTTACAAAACGCTCAGTTAGCGAGATTGATCGATGTGAAAAAAATGTATCATCTTTTTTTTTTTTCTGTCAGGAAAAAAACCTACGTTTTACTTTCGTTATTCTACGAACCATTCAAGTAGACAAATATTGGATAACATACTGTGGTCTCTCGCTCGTGGACATGAATTGTTCAGTACTGACGTCTGTCTCAGTAGATATGTTAATAATTGCTGAATTATTCGTAAAAAAAAATGATTCATAAACTGAATTATTCATAAAATAAACGATTTTCATGTACTATTTCCAAAACGAGAGCGAGTGTTTCATCGGGGTATCCAAACACCGAGAAACAAATGAATATCGTTACATTGACAACAAAAGCGAAACTGACGTGTAGTATATGAAATGATTCATATGTGAACTGCGGATGATGATGCGCGATATATATGAAGGTGATATGTGATCTTCGCAGTGTATTTCCAAGATACACTGCGAAGAAATATATCATATATATCCGCAGTTCACATATGAATCATTTCATATACTACACGTCAGTTTCGCTTTTGTTGTCAATGTAACGATATCAAAACGTAGGAACGCTTTTGTTTGATGCAATTTCACCCGTAAAGCAAAACAGCGCTACCGCACGCAAAGGTATAATTAAATCCACACCTAAAGGGTTTAAATACGACCACCTCGCGCCATTCTCAGTCAGTACTTGAAGAAGTATTTTCCCATCGCGCTGTGATCCGTTAAAACAAGTTCCAAGAGAAAGGTAGGAATGATCAGAGTTTAAACAAACCAATTCAGGCTTCATATTTAAGACATTTTTACGCTACCTTGGAACGATCTTACAATAGAAAGTGAGTTCTAGATTTCATTTTCTCCTTTCAGTTGTATTGTGATATAAAACCAAAGAAAAATCTCTTTTAAATCAGACAGACATACTCTACTTATGTGGTTGATAATAGTAAACACACTGGTTTTTCTACGATGATTTTAAGGTCTTTAAAGCAAATAATGACCGATGAATGAGACAACGAAATAGAAAGCTAAAATCGTAACCATCGCAAAATTAAAACGCGAAGTTAAACTGAGTCAGTTTACTTTATTCGATATTTCTAACTTTCTAGTTTACAACTGGATAGAATAAGCTTGATGTGCCGCGCTTAAGAGGCATGGGTTACCTCCCAAAACGTACTAATGATCAAGAAATATACTGATGTAAAAATAATTGACAAAAATGGCAATACTGCAAAAAAAAAAGTTCTTATTCAGGTCATGAATCATTGTGAAATGTTTCCATCACGAGCTGCGACGTATTTGTAGGGTTGTATCACCAGTCTGCATTGTTCAACAGTTCTACATTATTCTTTTCTTTGCAAAGGGTGCAAATGATTGCGAGCGAGCGAGCGAGCGAGATCGCGGTCTTACCAAAGGAAAAAAAAATAAATTTGAATGAGAACCATTTCTTAGGCAATATTCATGTTACAAAACGCTCAGTTAGCGAGATTGATCGATGTGAAAAAAATGTATCATCTTTTTTTTTTTTCTGTCAGGAAAAAAACCTACGTTTTACTTTCGTTATTCTACGAACCATTCAAGTAGACAAATATTGGATAACATACTGTGGTCTCTCGCTCGTGGACATGAATTGTTCAGTACTGACGTCTGTCTCAGTAGATATGTTAATAATTGCTGAATTATTCGTAAAAAAAAATGGTTCATAAACTGAATTATTCATAAAATAAACGATTTTCATGTACTATTTCCAAAACGAGAGCGAGTGTTTCATCGGGGTATCCAAACACCGAGAAACAAATGAAAGCACGAGGCCGTAGGCCGAGTGCTTTTATTGTTGCGAGGTGTTTGGATACCACGATGAAACACGAGCTCGAGTTTTGGAAATAACTTCTCAAATGCAACAATAGGAAATTATGCACTGACATGTTTTGTCAAATGAAACAATAAGAAATTATGCAGTGTCAAATTTTTGCCCTTTTCTGTGAGAACGCGATTGCATGCATGATTCATTAGCGTGTTAGCCATGAGCGAGGAAGGAGCGGCGTAGTTTAGGAACCGAAAATGGTTTACGAGGAAGAGAATTAAGTCAAGAAAGCCGTTTTCCCCGTCAACAAGGTATAAAAACAAATACGTGTTAACGTTTTTAAACAATGGCGAAGAACTCAGGTGGAGAAAAATTTCCATTCTTTCAGGAGGCCCGTTTAGAGATTACAATTTGCATAAGGTTTCGAAGCATTCGACTCTCTGAATTGTTGCCAAAGCAAATTTGTCATTGAAGTAGAGCAAAAAGAACGAAGAGATGTATCCACCAAAAACAATTCATGTAATAGTATTTAGTATCCGACGCTATCTGTATTAAAGGAATTGTTGTACTATTTCGGATTTCATGAGTTGTATTGTTAAAAAATTTCAAGGTTACTACGGACTAATAAATATTCATTGTTTTGTTCAAGTTGTCCATTACGACTTCAACACGGACAAAGTGTGTAATTCATTATGTATTCAGTTTTCAGTTCACACATGCGCAACATAGTGAAAAAATTACCCAAGGGACACTTGTCACTACTTAGTATCTTAGCAACTAAAAGCAGGTTCGAAAATCAAGTGCCCAGTTTAATGTCCGCTAAAAACCTGTTTTGACTCCGATTGAACACATGGCGGCCTCAAGTTTGATCTCGCCGCTTCGCGCCTTACACGTGAATGTGCTGCTCGAAGACAAATTGCTACGCTGTGTAGACAAAACACCAAAACCTTTAACTGTTTTGAAAGTAGGCTTATCGTTACAGTGAACATTTTGTAAACAGACTGGCCATTAACATTTCAGCGTGACATATGTCCGGCTATCTTCGACATCTTCGCGCGAAAGCTATCGGACCTGTCGTGCAGTCATGAAAAGCCACGCAGTAAAAGTCTGTTTGTTAACTCGGTGAGTTTTTATTATGCTCAAGTGAAAGTTTCACAAAAGATGGAAGAATCGATGGCAATATTTGCAGTGAATGTTCCATCTTTCAGTTCACATTCAACAAAAACCCGGCAGAGTTGTGATTATGCAAATAGAAGCTTCTTCCAGTTGTTTATTTAACATTTGAGCGTGACAGCGTGTCCGTCTATCTTCGCGCTTCGCGAATAATGATGCGATTGAGTCACGAAAAGGCTCAAATTAAAAGTTTGTTTCATACTGTCTGAATGTTTATTATTATGATTAACTAAAAGTCTCACAGAAGATGAAGAAATTGATGTCAATATTTTTGCAGGGAATGTGTGATCTTTTGGTTCACAATCAACAAAATGCCGACAGAGTTGTGATTATGCTACAAATGTCGGCTTCCTCCAAGCCAGTTGTTTGTTTCGACTAGAATTTTTGACTCGCTTGTGGTCTTTGCGGATAACAATTAAAGCTGTTTTTCGATGTGCATTTTCGTGAAATATTAAACATGAATGCATCAGACAAATTCAAACATTTGAGTATTCACTCTTCCCACCTATTTGCATTTTTTATCGGCAACTGTTCGGTGTTACATTGGCGGCGACTGTAAAATGTAAACAGCGGCAAAGCCACTTCCTCCTTCGCCATTCAGCATTCTAGTTCCTTTGATTGGCATTTTCTTTTTTGAGATTTTTGACCATTTTTGGCTGCAAAAGGTTTTAGCCTCTTATCATTCTTTGATTATATGAAGAATTGTGAGAAACAGATTCGTGAAACATCATCGCGACGATTGTTTACACACAGGCGCTTGCTTAGATTCGCCGTCAGATAACAAAAACTTCAGTGCCAGAAAGATTTCGCTACCATTCGAACTGATAAGAGGCTAGATTTCAACTTCTTGCATATTTTCGTTAGTTTTTGCAGGTACACACCAAAAACATGAGGTTTTAACTTCTTTCAACCGCTTGCTTGTTCTTGCGGCGCAAGAATTAACTTATTTCGCCTCTTCTAATGCGTTCGATATGCGTGCATTAAAATGGCTTCCGACTATTCTTCGAAAGACATGTATGCACTAAATGTAACGTCAAAACCTTACCACTGGAAATATTTTCAATGCTTGGAACGCAAAAACCGGTTTTGAAAATAAGTCCCGAGTTGAGACTCCCAATGGGACGTGACGTAAAAAGCGTTGAACGTTACTAGGATACAAGGCTCATAAATATGCACGAACCCCACTTGAGTGGGGTTCGCTGAATTACACACTTTGTCCGTGTTGAAGTCGTCATGGATGTGCATAACGAAGTGGTATATACCACTCTCACTGGAGATTGGTATACTGTTTTTCATTGGGTATCCAAATGCATGCACGTGATGTGGTATACATCTCGTGATTGGAAGTTAACTTAATGAATTATTAATGAGTTTGAGAAGTTGACTGTCCAAGTTGACTAAGTATATTTGATCAGAATTAATTTTCTTTATAATTATTACGATACCGATAGAGATGTATTCGAGTCTACAGTGTTTCACATGTATCTGAAACATTATCAAGGCTTCACAGCGTTTATTCCTCACAGTCTATGTTTTCAAGATCCTTCATAGAACATGCCTAGTCTTGAAAATTTACGCTGAGCTCTTGATGCTGATCAGGACTGTCCTAATAAAACAACTGTCTGGTTAAGCGGGTATTTTTTAACATGCAATTCTCTGAGTTCATGAACATCAACGTATCATCCAAAGACTATTTTGCAAGCGTTCTAGTCTTAATTTTTCAACAGCTTTCGCTATTTTCAATTTTACCAGAGGAATCGCTGTTTCTTACATCTGATTTTATGTTTATGAAAGGCTGCGAGAACTTGAACTACTACCCAACAGGTATATTTCTGTGCATCTGACAACAGGTGGTTTTCCCGACTGCTGGTCGTGAGGGACGCGGTCTCTGAGACCGACATTGTTCTAGACTTTGTTAGATGTAGATTCTTCTGCCAATTCCAACACCTGACTGCAAGGCGATTCTTCTGATCGGAAAGAACAGTTCATGATTTCAAAGCCAAGAAGAACTCTAAACAAACCTTTTGAAACACCTGTCGTCTGCCCTTTTAATTCGTGACGCGTCACGCATTCGGTAAAGTCGGGGGATACACTATGTGTAAACAAAATTCATTCAACGTTTGTTTAAGTAATTTAAGGGAAGTCTCGATTCTCTTTGCGATATGTGCTTCCAGTTTCCTAGCAGATTAAAAACCATTTAACTGAGGATATAGTCCGGTTTTACCATGCAGCCATGCAGCGTGACGAATGAAAATGATAAAACTTTCGCGACCTGTTTTAAAACTTAGTAACTTACCGAGTGTTAATAAGGAGATTTGAAAAGTTTACATATCTTATTATGATATTACAGTGTCAATGCTTGATCCCGAAATCAACGGATCTACTTTTAGTTAATTTTGGACCACAAACACAGAAACTCGAAAAAATGATATTCAATTTGGCGGGAAATATTTTTAACTGAAAATCGTAATGGTACGCAGTTTCAGATGCCGCTTACTCCGATTTACTCCTAGATACTAATTTTAACTAAACTGGATTTTGTTAAGAGCACAAAATACTATCGGGAAATGGTTTTACTTTAAAAATAAACTGCCGCACTTTGGTGAAACAGTCGACTGAAAATGACTCATATTTGGGTGACACTCATTAACGATTCAGTGGCGATTTTTAGCGCCACGTAAAAAACACAGTATTAAAGCAAAGAAGGTTTAATATATCTTAATCAACTTATAAAGGGATCAAAGTCATAGAAAAAATACAAGAGCTTTTAGGAGTCATACGAAGTGTGTTTTACGGTTACGCAAAGTTGCCCGAAATCTCGGTTATTTTTGGCGGCCGGAGGGCCCAAAATAATGGAATGGTGATTTCTCGAAGAAAAACGGACGTCTACTTCTGCAAATGCCACCATTCCTAATCTTTTCAGGTAGCTTTTATACTGTGAAAAGATGAAGGTAAACGGGCGACCTCGATCTTTTGCCCCTGCCCGGTTTTCTCTGACAATAACACTTAAACATGATAGCATCGAACTCGGAAAAAAATTTCCGAGTTCCAGATGGGATTTGAACCCATGACCCTCCATGATCTGGGACGGATGTTCTAACCACTGAGCTACTGGGACTCTGTGATGAAATTCAGGATACAATACCTGATGTAACATTTTTCACAGTTTTCAAAAGAGCAGTCCAGACGTACTGTGAGTGACTCGGCGTGAAATGAATTCTCCTTGCTTGGAACATACATTGAATAACCATTAAAGAGCGACGTCAACGCAAAAAAAATACCTTTAAATTGTCAAAGCTTGTAACATCAGGGTTGCCCGCGTCGAAAAGCTCGCCAAAATTGTGCCTCCGGTGACAAAGGTACCTTCGATCGTTCGAACTCCCAATAAAACCAATGCAAACAAAGTATAAGACTGAATTATCAAGATAAATGGAAAAGTAAATTTTCCTGTGCTGCGTGGCACTTAAAAAATACAAAAAGGTAAAAAAGTTCTCACTAAAATGAGTTAAGTGCCTTGGAAAAACGTTTAAAGTTCCATACGTTTCGGGCTTAGCCCTGAATTAGCTTATATAAACTACACCAACACTACACATTGAGTTCTCGACAGCATAGCAAAACTTTAATGGTATTGAAATGAAATTGCAGGACTAAAAATAGGCGAAAGTAATATAAAATACACAACATTCAGGCTGCAGTCCTGGTTTCAGCATGTTCCTACGTATGATGGTGAAAGCGTCCACATTTTCGTCGCCCACGTCCTGTGATGTACAATTTCCCTTTCCAAAACTTCTCTATGCTATGATAACTTTCTACTATCTTCGTAGTGCGTTACATTTTCATTGTTAACTTAACAAAATTAAAGAAAACAAAAATTCCAACTGGAGAAATAGCCGCCATGAACGCTTCGAGCCCACAATTTTCGACTTCGCGAGCTTCTGGGATACGGCTTTAAAATTTTTCTCTCCAGTCCCCCAAAATGACGTCACAGATCACCTGGAAGAAAAGATGATTCATCATCTCTTGTTATTCAGACAGCCACCTAACTTGAGCTAAGCGTAGCGAAACTCGCCGTTCATACTCAGTGCTTGAAGAAAGTATCATCCCGATCAAGTTCCAAAGAAAAGGTAGGAATATTGAATAACAAACAAATCAATTGTTTAATTTCAAAGGTATCATGTCGCCGGTCAACAGTACCTCACTTGACCTGCCATCTTAGCTTCGAGAAGGCCAAGTTTTACTTTGCCTGAGAAAAAAATCAAAAGGGTGAGAAACAATACACCAATAACGTTTACCCCATATTTTATACCAGTGTTCAGTTAAACAGTCATATTTCCTCCACCCATGTCCAATATATCCGCACTGTAACGATCCGTTAAAAGCAAATTCAGTTCGTTCTATTCGTACGGATCGTTAAGGGCCCTTAAGGTCCGTAGCGTAAAGTTTATGGATCGTATATGTTGCATCTCATTAAAACAAAGAGGCCATGAGTGTTAACGGATCGTTCGATTCGCAATTCGTGCGTCTCATTAAAAAAAATCAAAAAGGCCATGCGTGTTAACGGATTTCGCAGTTCCTGCATCTCTCTAAATCAACAGTAAACAACTCTGGCATATAGTTGGGTGCGGTTTGTAATTCTTGCTTGAAAGGGAATATTATATGCATGTATATACCTCGTTCTAAATGTGGAAAAATACCATAAGTGTTTTCTATAACTTTAAATATTTTAGTTGCGCCAAAGAACAGTGGCGCAGAAGCCAGACGCAAGTCGGCGAAACTATAATCGCGTGTTCGCGTGCAGTTCGTAATCCTTGCACGAAAGGGAATATTGATCGTAGCAAGAGTGCGCTAGTAGAACAGACAAGATATTAATGTATATTCTTCGTTCTAAACGTGGAAAAACCACAGAAATGCTTTCTATAAAACGCGTACGGTTTGAAATTCTTGCTCGAAAGGGTCGCGTCGGTTCCCCTTCAGTTTCAAAACAACCCACTTCTTGCCTACAAAAAAGAACGCATCCCAGTAACAAAATTCACATCCCTGGCAACGGGGGTAGCTTAAAAGAATTATTTAAAATAACTATAACTTTTAGCTGCGCCGAAGAACAGTGGCGCGGAAGCCCAACGCAAGTCGGTGAAACTATAATCGCGTGTTCGCGTACAGTTCGTTTTCCTTCCACGAAAGAGAATATTGATCGTAGCAAGAGAGCTTGTGGACTAATCCAGATCCTGCATTTCGATTGGCTAAGCTACTTGAGCACCATTAGTAATAGTCTTCGAGTAGCGAAATTCGTGACGCTTTCTTTCGTTTTATTCCGAAGTAAATCTTTCTTCAACTTGCATTTGCTAACTTTATTATTGTTTTTTCTGTCCGACTAGTTGGGTGATACTAAAACAATTAGATCCTTCGCCCTCAAGGGCCACGGGTCAATAGCCCATTCGGCTTCGCCTCATTGGCTATAGCCCCGTAGCCCTTGCGGGCTACGGGTCTAATTGTTAAATATTCTTCGTTCTAAACGTGGAAAAACACCAGAAATGCTTTCTATAAAACGCGTGCGGTTTGAAATTCTTGCTCGAAAGGGTCGCGTCGGTTCCCCTTCAGTTTCAAAACAACCCACGTCTTGCCTACAAAAGAACGCATCCCAGTAACAAAAATTCACATCCCTGGCAACGGGGGTAGCCTAAAATAATTATAAGACACGAAACTGAGATAATTTTAACTCGCTTACCTGCAAGTCGCCGGCTTACATACCCGATTGATTCTTTCAAAAGCTGACTTAGTAACGGAATTACAGGCCTTGAAGTTCTCCAATAGGCGGGTATTTTTTGTATTTATTGACAAAATCAAGTTATAGTTTGTCGATCGTTGTTTATGCATTCGCACTGATTTTCACGCCGTAATGCGGTTTACTGCAAGTCGCTGGTTTACATACTCGATTTATCCTTTTAATCGCTTTGCCTTTCTGCTACTTTTCCCCAAAACCGAATACTGCTTATCACCATTCAAGAAAATGAGATGTTTTGACTAAAAACAGTCAAATTTATTCTCGCAAAATTGTGCCGTGTGCAGACGACCAAACTACACAAACAAACTTCATTCAATTTCACTTTCGTGACTCGAGATTTTCTCTCTTTTGCTGCTACATTGTGCTTCTTTTTTATTATTTAAGTTACTTTTCTCTTTTTTTTTCTGATGACCTTTTCCGTGAGTACTGTTCAGTTTAGCGAATTTATTTTGTTTGGCGGAAAACAAATCATTTTTCACTTTAGCCGTAGCGATCGATTCAACATGCACATTGGATGCGCCCGTATAATACAATTACATTTTGCAAAACAATCTTTTTAGATTTTATTTTTAACCAAGTAATAAAAAAATAAATAAGTTATTTACCGGCTTTGGGTCGGTCCGTATCATGAAAAACTGTGACCTCGGTAATGATGTATAAGTGTAGCGTAAAGTTTATGGATCGTATGTAAATCAACTGTAAACAACTCTGTAACGATCCGTTAAAAGCAAATTCATTTCGTTCGATCCTTGAAGACCCTTGCGGTCCGTAGAGAAGAGTTTCAGTTCGTCCGATTCAGGGTACGGATCGTTTCAGGGCCCTCGCGGTCCGTAGAGTAGAATTTACGGATCGTATATTGCATCTCATTAAATCAAAGAGGCCATGTGTGTTAACGGATCGTTCGATTCGCAATTCGTGCATCTTATTAAATCAAATCAAAGAGGCCATGTGTGTTAACGGATGTTACTTTGACATGTGTGTTAGCAAATGTTACTTTGACATGGAGGCCTTTCACCTCACAAAAAATCAGGCGATTTGATTTTTTGATCTGGAACCGGCCGGTCGAAAATTAGAGAACCTGTCTCTTAACAACTAGTAGTATATTATAGAAAGCTCTCAAAGTTGACTAGAAAAGTAGCTACGCGTCTACGCTGTCTTATTTATTCATAGCTCTAATTTATTCATAGCTCTCACAAGTACTACAAATGGCTACGCGTCTACGCGTCTACGCGTCTACACCATGACATTTATTCAACGCTTATTCAAAGCCGTGAGAGTTGCAACACTGAATATAAGACGGTCTTCACAATCTTCTATTCGTGTTAATGTCTTACAGAGTACCGTACAGCCTTAAAACACGAAACGCTGCCGATCGTTCGATTCGCAATTCGTGCATCTCATTAAATCAACAATCCTTGCACGAAAGGGAATATTGATCGTAGCAAGAGTGCGCTAGTAGAACATGCCGACAAGATATAAGTGTATATTCTTCGTTCTAAACGTGGGAAACAACAAGCTTGCATATTTAGTGGCTACGCGTCTACGCGTCTACGCGTCTACACCGTCAAAATTATTTTTAGCTCTTACGGGAAAAAAACCTAAACCAAGAGCCAAAAAATTGTAGTTTTGTTACTTTGACAACAACCGCAAGTGGAATAACACCCAAAGAATAGCAATATTTTAGCTTTCCGTCGATTCCCGGCTGTTCTCGACGACGCGTGGTTCATGATAGATGAGCTCATATACCATGGCCTGTAAACAAATCAAACCCCGGGAATTGCAATATACCACGGCCAGTTTTTAATAAACCTCGTTCTTTAATCCATGAGCAGAAACGAGCGCGCTACCAAGAACAAACAAGCGAGGTGCCATGAATATACCTCGTTCTTTATTCCATGAACCGAAACAAGCTGCACATGAACATATCTTGTTCTTTAGTCCATGAGCCGAAACTAGCGCGCTATTCATGAATATGCCTCGTTCTTTAATCCAGGAGACGGGTGGACGGGGCTTTAAATTGCGCTCTTTATCTATTCTTACGGCTGATTTTAGTGAATTAAACCATTTTTGTATCACAGGATTAGGACAAAGAAAATCATGAACACAGCTGACCTGTGCGACGAAAACGACTGCGATAAGCTACAATTTGCAATGCCAATCTTCAAGGACTATGGAGGCTGTTCCAAATTTGGAGGCATGATAGCTACAGTAAAGTGTTTTGAGGACAACGTGATCGTTTTTCAAACTCTTTGCCAGCCAGGAAACAAAAGGGTACAGGCTTTTCATTTATCAATATATTCCCACATTTAACGTGAACTTAATAACTAGAGGAAAGTGTCACATATTGCAGGTTCACTGACTGTAAAATGTGGTCGGAGATGAATTAATAAGGTTAATCTGTAAAATCTTTTGCTTGAACATTAGAACTGAAGTCTGCAGTTTTAAATTAAATAGAGTGTAAGAACCCAAATCGAAACAAACAAGACATAAAATTAATAAAATTAAATAATAGTATTTGTATAGCTCGAATACTAGACCTTTTGAAGTGAAATTTAGTAGTAAGCTCCTAGGTATGACTGGTATTAAAACAAAAAAAATGTTGTCTGATTGGAATCATTAATAGCCGAGATATAAGCACTTATGTACAATATGCCCATACATCCCCTGTAAATATGTAAATCATGACTGTCATTAAATAATTCTACAGCACCAATATTACACCTTTTGACCTTAAATTTTGAGACAATAATCTCTCTATAACTCTTATTAACCCATGCGTTTTTAGTTTTGGTGAACATCATTTATGAACCGCGAAATTTGTAATTCCGTGCAAAATGCCCATACATTCTCTGTAATAAGCCTGCCCATACATTCTCTATATGGATCTGTAACTAAAACGATTTAATAATTCTCCAGCACGACTATTAAACCTTTCGATCTAAAACATGGTTGAAGGTATCTCTATATGATTCTTATTAAGCCCTCAATTTTGTATCTGGGTAAATTATTGTCGAATTATTGCCTATTCGATGTCCATACATTGCTCTGCAATTATATGTCATGTCTGCGATTAAATAATTCTACTGCCCGAATATTAGACCTTTTAACCGCAAATTTGCAGGAAAGTAACTTCGTATAAATCTTATTAACCCTACATTTTTGTTTTTAGTGAAGATCATTTAAGAACCTAGAAATTTGTAATCCTGTGTAAACAGCCCATACATTCTCTGTAATTAGCTTGCCCATACATTTTCTGTATGGATCTATAACTCAAACGATTAAATAATTCTACAGCTCGACTATTAATCCTATCAATCTAAAACATGGTGGAAAAATCTCTATAAGACTGTTATTTTTCTACAGCCTGAATATTACACCTTTTGACCAAAAGCTTGGTGAAAAGTATCTCTGTATGATTCTTTTTAACCCTATTTTTTTATTTTTGGCGTAAAGCATTTAGCAGCTGAGAAATAAGCAATTGTTTGCCACTTACTCTTAAAGCACCTCCAATTGAAATGTTTTAATTTCTAAAAAAATATTGACGCTTCAGTACAAAGCTACGGTACTACTGAATAATAAGACTCACAAGACATTGTGAAAAAACAGCTTGCAACGAAGCTTTTGAATATTTTATCCCTGACGTTTATTAATGGAATATAAATGCCCATATGAAAAACAACAAAATAATAAAGGGTGCACCCAGTGATATTTTGCTGTAGCTGGAGTTCAGTTTAGGTACAAATATTTCAGCAAATCCTTTTTGAAAGACGCCAAATGAAAGTCAAATGCACATTTTAAGAAAATGACGTTCTCTTTTGTAGGTTCTTGTTATCGACGGTGATGGCTCCTTTAATAGAGCAATGTTGGGGAGCTTGTTGACTAGCTTAGCTCTCAAACGAGATTGGGCTGGTCTTGTCATTAATGGCTGCATCCGAGATTCTGAAGAAACCGCGGAGATCAAGATTGGCGTCAAGGCACTGGGAACCATGCCGAGGAGACCGAAGAAGACGGGCATTGGTAGCCATAGAGACATTTCGGTGTCTTTTGCTGGAGTCACATTCACACCCGGTCATTATCTATACGCTGACAAGGACGGAATTGTCCTGTCGCCAACCGAGCTTCCAGAGCCGGGCCCATTACCAAAAGACGTGTTCCAGCTGTTTGCACATATCGCAAAAGACTGACCTGACAATCAACCTAAACCCCATGCATATTATAGTTACACTACTAAATCTACTTAATATACTAATGTACGTTTCAAAATTAGTTTTGTGCCTTCATCACAGCAGACTTACCCACTTTTTTGCCAATAGCGCTGAAAAAGTAGTAACTCATGTAAAGTCGCTCACTCTTATGTCAAACTAGGCCGGTCGGATTTGTTCCAGGTATACGTATTTAGTTATAATAGATTCATTTAACTGCAGCAATTACAATAAAATTCCCTTTTATGCTTCACTTGTCTCGTCTTTCCTCAATTTTTTTTTTCTTTTCCTTATTTGGAGTACACTGTAAGATTTTCCCTAAAAGGAACAATCTCAAAACCTGCAAATATACGTTTGTAAACTTCGACTAAGCAAAACAATTCGGCGTTTTTAGCGTACAATCATTTGCATTTTCAATCAATCGAACTTTATTTGTCCCAGCAAAGATATTTACAAAGGTACTACATCATAAGTTCCTCATATAGGACAGGAATCCTCAATATTCAACTCAGTAGAGGTGCTATCAGCAGAAAACCAACTAAAATATGCACTGCTCACTTAAGCCCCCTCCCCCACTATAGCGAGTCCACTATAGCGAGTTTCCTCCCCCCCGGGGGAGGGGGGTGGGTGGGGGAACTCGCACATCTTGAAAAATACGCCAAATGATGGAATGAGAGAGAGAAAACATCGCCGATCACATACACAATCAAACTTGGAAATAATATAATGATAACGATAACTATAAAAGCATTTATTTATGCACGATGGAGTTACAGCACAGCCGATGTGGGTGTGTCTTAAATATCAACTAAAACCAGAAGTCCATAACTAGAAGTCTACATCTGGTATTGGGGCGCGTGCTATGTCTTTCGCGTGTAGGCTATTTTTAGAAACTGATGTCTCGCGAGAAAATGACGTAACCCACTATTTCGACACGATTGGAGTTCTAAGTTGCGGCCGAATATTTTGGAAAGTGGCAGGTGAAATAAATCAAATCACATCAAAACACTTGACAGGCCATTCTCTGTAATTCTCACATTTCGACAGAAGTAGTATCGTAGATAGTGATTTCAAACGTCTGTTCAGTGGCATTTGAAGGCGAGTGAAAAAGCAACCCGTCGCCGGGTTCCCGTAGACAAACTCACAAAACAAACAGGTCGACTTTTTATAATTTACGAGAGAATTAATGAACAGAAGTTCCCCAAACTTTTAGTAGTTAAGTGTGTCTTTATTTTGTACAGCATATCCTCGTGTTAAAATACTGAACAACATACACAACACAATAGCTGCACACTGCGAAGTGCTCGAGAAGCACAACTTGAATTAAACTTTTGACGGATGTGAATGAAATCATCATTGTTCGATGAATTAAACTCGTATTTCTATTCATATTAAAACAAGTACATTACCTTAGTCAGTCTTTTGTTGTCATGCCGTCCTTATAATTCCAAAAACATGCGAAAATCGCCAAACTTGTCGTTTTCTCTGAATGTTGTTCTCAAACGAATGAAACTTCATTCTGTTCATTCCGCGCTCGATGTTGAGCGCTTCAGGGACCACGGTTTTGTTTTCAAAATAGCAACGAACCTGTGCCAAAATGCACCTGCTCTCTTAATGCCTGTCTTCATCTTGAGAGTACCATTAATCTTAAGTGTCTTCGCATTTTGAATTTGACTCGGAATTAGTCTATCTTGCCCGCTGTCATTTCGTATTCTGACTCCAAAACACTGAGGTCCTCTCGCTTATTTGGATGCTCCGAATTTTTACAACTTCGATGCTATCGTCATCGATGAAAGATGGCCTGATGATTCTTGTCCGGACGATTTAATCCTCACAAAACGGAAATTACGATGACCAACAAACAGAAATTTCGTAATGCCGTTCGCTCGAGTTCACTCGTCCTCTGCAATTCTGCTTTTCTTCAAAAATTTGTTCAACCAATCAAAGGCGCGAATTAAAAAATACTTCAATGTGATTGGCTACTTGTTCGCGGCAAAGCTGTTCTAAAAATAGCCTACACGCGAGGAACGCGAGGTACACGCGAAAGACATATCTCAAAGCCTATTACCAGAGATGTAGACTTCTAGTTATGGACTTCTGCTAAAACTATTTACCTGCATGATTAAAAATTAAAATAATTTAAAATTAACATGTGCAGGATAATATTAAAAGCTATAAATTGGATAAAAAACCACCTACTGTACTAACGGATTAAAATATATAACATTCAGAAGACATTTTCTTTGTTAGTCGTGTAGGAATGCTTAAACACAGCTGTTTTCTTAAACTGTATTACGTTTCATGTTCACTTATGTCCAGAATTGAACGCAGGTATTGTTTAGTACTTCATATATGACTGGGTTATTGAGCATTTTAATACTACTTCTTATTTGACAGAATTTAAGTGTGTTTAGATGAACTTTTATCAGTAATGACACTTTGGGATGCTTAGAATTATAAAGAGCGTGCATCTCATAAGCGTTCAAACCTGGAAATATCTGTATTCCTCTGATGATTTTTACAGCCATACAGTGTGACCTTGATTAAGATATCTGAAAGGTGACTTGCCTGGTGGTTTCACCGCCGATTTGTCCTTTGTCTTTAAAAACAATCAACTACTGGAGTAGTCAGCGGAATTCACTAGGGAGCAAGAAATGCGTTGAAGTATGCTTTGTAGGGGTTACAGGTCGCACAAGAGTTCGAGCATCTCTTCATGTTCGTCTTCCGTCGACTAAGAGAGTTGAACCCGAGCTCTGTTTTATAGCCTGCATGAAAAGCATCACAGGAATCATCGGGAACCAAACAGAAGCTTCCACGTCATCGGCAATCAATCGGGAAGGCCCACGTGCGTAAAAATGGTATAGCTGCTAACCATTGACTTTCTAATTTAATAAGTTCTAAAGGGTGTATGGGTGGGGTACCCTCTTTCCTGGTAGGAGAATGGAAACTAGTTTGGAATTCTTCCAAGTTTTTTTTTAACAATTCTTCTCGTGTACGAGCCGAGTCTTAATGTTAAATTGGTTGGATTAATACATACCGACTCGACACGCTATCTATTTATTTATTTTCTCCCTCACACTGGTATTTTGTCACTATTAAGACTTTTATATAGACCCTGTTTTTTTTTTCTCCGTACACGAAAAAGAAGGATACTCCTCTCGGTTAAAAGACACTCTGGCGCTCTCTCTGGTCCCAAAGTAACGAAAAAGAGGGGTACCCCCGTCGCTTAAGGTGATTCCACCGAAAAAGAAGGAGTAATCAAAATTTTCTAAGACTTGGTCCAATTCATAATTTTGTTATAAGCATTGCAAAAATGCAATAAAAAATGGGGGTCACCGTGCTTGTTTTTGTGCAACCTGGACGGCTATTATGGTAAATATATGACCCTCGAGGTTTATATTAGGAATCCTAGTAATCCGAAAAGGGAGCTTTCATTTCTTGAAAAAATCATTTCTTGCATTAAAATATCGAAGCAGTTATACAAAATAGACTTTAATCTTACATAACAAACCATTTTAATTGAACTGGAATTAAGATTATAAAAGAAATTCGAGATTTTGCTGCGTGCGCACGTAAGCAGCATTACCAAAATACGTGCTTTTTAAAGCATTCAAATAAAAATATCTCAAAATAGAATAATCAACTTTTCTTTAAATCGCGATATATTGTAGTCAACCGTATGTTATTTAAGTTAATGCCTTTAAAAATGGGGGTCACCGTGCTCGTTAAGAAGAAAATAACCATTAATTTCCCTGCTAAGCTTAATCTGAAGGAAATGCCTTAATATTGTGTGCGCGAGCGCTCGTGCGCGCGCTAAATGACGCGAAAAATCGTGCGCAGCAAGGATGCGCAATGCAATTCAGTGGAATCACCTTAAATCATTCTCGTCCCCAGAGCCCCCGTTTCTTTTGGTCACGTGGTCGGCGAAACGGAGGGCTCTGGACGCAGCCACTACCGGATGTCAGAAATTTTCTGACATCCGTTTGCGCGTGTGTAGTAGCTTTCGACACAACTACTCATGCTCACATGTTAATCCTGAGGGAGGGGGAGGGGAGAGAGTTTATTTGAATGGCTGATCGTGAGAAGACGTCAACAAAGCGATCAAAAGAGTCGTTGATTTTCATTTATGCTGGACGATCGAGAATTAAAGCGATCTGAAAAGTGAACAGAAAGCTCCCTTAGTCGTCGTTGCCGAGTTCAAGCGGTATTATTTTTGTGTTTTATCAACGGATGTCGAAACGTCCCATTTTCTTTAATCACGTATGAAAGAAGTACAAATGTCGGATGAATTTTGTATGTTGATGTGGAATTCTAGAAAGTCGTACTGTTCCATATAACAAGATTGTTAAAAACGGACAATCTCAGTCGCCTTCGAGTGTTTTTGAAAAGCCACTTTAGACGTGTTCGTTAATTGAGTGGATAGATTTAGCACTGTAAATTAAAGATATTGCAAAGAAAATATAATATCAGTCTTATGGTATTGCATTTGAAAATCTTGTCTTCGATTGCGATTCGTAGTTCCACAAGAATGCCTTCCCTTTGAATTAAGATTGATTTTCTGTCCTTATGTTTTAAATTTTATAATTAAAGTGAGCAGGTGAGGGGAAAAATCAAACTGGGAAATATTAATTTCAAGCAGGAGGGGTTGAAAGTGGATCTGTTTTCTGTGTGTTTTTTAATATGAGTGAAAATGTTAAAATATTTTTCATCACCCCAAAAGAATTAGAACCTCCTTTAGATTTGCCAGTGATATTTTGAACCATATACTTCATGCAAAAATATTTTTCTACGAAAGATTTAGGACTCAGATTTGGCTATAACTTATAAGCTCAATAAATTATGGGAAAGAGGACCACTCACAATGAAGAGGAGTCAGTATTTGTACTGAATAATTCTTGTGCATAGGAATGGGTGAGAAATCAGTTTAAGAACTTGACTTTTTTCTACTTTTTCAGGATGACCCTGAAGGGGGCACTTGAGATAACAATCACTTGGTAACTACAAAAACTTTCTGACAGATGTTCATTACTTATATGCCAGTGCAACATTACTTGGCAATTTATTAAAATTGTGTGCACTCCACCTAAATACTGAGACAGTAAATACTTAATTTATAATAAAATTAAATTCTTAAATCTGAAGTGAGCTGCTGTTGTAAAAATTATTTAAGAGGAAACAGGGTTAACAGGATATATTTTGAAACATTTGGTATCATTTTGTTAAATTAAATGAAAATAGTCACCTGTCCACAGATGCCAACGCAAGTCTTCATGTTACTCCATAGCCCACTTTCTTATTTCTTAGGTTATCAAATACACTGAAGTGCAGGGGACAAAAAATGCCCTTTCACTTGGGAAAAGTGAACCTATGAATTTTCTATTTTGCGAGAACAGATAGGGGGAACCTGACCCATTTTACCCATGAGCCATCCCTTTTCCCATAAATATTATGAATGGTCATAAGGCAGCACTACTATGAAAGATCATGCAACACTATGCCCTAGGCTTGCTGTTAACAGGGTCTGGTTATTCTCAGTTTTTGTGCTTCAACTCCATGGCAAACATCTCATCTCAAATATTGGGAGAATCGCAAACAGGTTTGTTTTGCAAACAGGTTTGACATCAGCTATAGATTAATATGTCAATGCAGCACTAAATAAATCAAGGTGAACAGGGTCACTGGGGCAAATAGCCTTTAATAACTCTAGAATTGTCAAGGTTACTCTCAAGAGCACTTGTTTGTTTTAAATCTTATTAAATATATACATGAATATAAAATGAAACAATGCCAATTTCAGTTCCTTCACCTGTCTCCCCTTATGCCAAGTGGTGCAAAGGCCAAATTATGCCAGTTCCTGCAGATGCCTGCAGTCTTTGAAGACATAAACTGTGTTACACATCCACAGTATAAGCAATGTTGGAAAACAAGTAAGTGGTTCCATCATGGAACCAAAAATATATATATTTTTTTTCCCTGGACATTTTTAACAACTACACTTTGATATTCCTTGCTCTTACTATAAACACTCAACTCACAGCTGTATATTTATTTAACACTGATAAAGCTTACTGAGTTGAAAGTCTTGAAATGATGGTGATGGTCTGCTGAACATGTAAGAAATGTTCTAGTATATATGTTACATAAATCTTCAATCTAGTATGCTGATAAACATACTTGTAACATAATCTATTTTCTTTTGTACCTTAACAATCCGATGTATATTGCACAATGTAATTCTGTAAGCATTCAAGGTAATATATATAATCC
Organism: Meandrina meandrites; assembly: GCA_963693305.1. Classification (NCBI taxonomy): domain Eukaryota; kingdom Metazoa; phylum Cnidaria; class Anthozoa; order Scleractinia; family Meandrinidae; genus Meandrina; species Meandrina meandrites. The sequence goes on from OY855906.1 coordinate 27,434,087, forward strand.
ACAGCGCAAGTTTGCACGATAATAGAAACAATTTCAAGATCGATACAAACCTTTTAGCAACATCAACTGATCAAGACCATGCAACGACAGCAACGACAACAGAGTGTACAGAACAACATTCAACATTGTATGGGGGCAGAAAAAGGGATTTTGATTGTGGGAGACGTGATAGAGTAGAGTTCTGTTGAATTTCTAAACTTTGTCAGACTCTCAAGGCTTCAATATTCCACCAAATCAGTCAATGGAAAAATAAAAACAGGAGTTTTTAAAAACATACCGCCTACAGCAGTTTGGAAGATCGAAGACAGATTTTAAATCTGCTGATAGTGCTAAACGTTTGAAACCTAGCTCACACAGGGACTCACACAGGTCATCTTCTGCTTCTCTACAATAGCCACGTATCGATAACAGTTTCGTGCGATTCATCGATTGCCGGTCGCCATAATTTTTCTAAGAAATCTTTTTCCTGGTAATTTCCGGTCCGGAAGCAGAGTGCCGTGCGTAGTAGTGTAAAATTTTGTTTCGTGGTGCGCATCAGTCTTCATCAACCAATGAAAAAATTCGAATTAATTCCTGCGTCCAGAGCTACTCGTTACGGCACAAATAAAACGAGTAGCTCTGGGGACGAGAATGACCTTAAATAGACACTTTGTTTTTTCTCTTTCCTGTCCTGTCACTCTATTTCCGGTTTGTCGTTTCACTTCCGGTCCCTGAAATATCAAAACGAGGCTCGTTTCTGGTACCTGGTACCTTGCGACGTCATCGTAGAATAAAAGCGAGGTACCCTGGTGGCTTCATCGTAACATGAAAGTGAGGCAAAGTATCCTAGTCTAACGTGTTTGACTACTGACTGGCATATACTGGAGAGTGTAAAACTTAATTTTATGCCATACTCAAAGGATAAAAATATATCCGGATTTTCTCTAGAATTCTCAGGAAAAAGAAAAGAGGCACTGAAAATTTCCAGAGGCAGACCAAGAATTCGATAAAAGGAAAATCAAAGACATTTTTAATTTGGAACACGTGACCTTCCATGCCCTCCTAATATTGTTTTGCTATTTGATAGCAGAATGGTAAAGAAAGTGTGACTTATACGGGGAGCCTTCAGCCCGAGCCCAAAACCGTACCCATTTATATATCTTCTTTTTTCTTTTTTTACAAAACGTACAGTAATTCTTGTTATCCCTTTCATATTCTATACTAGAAACACTTCACCCATTTTCCCGGGCATACCTTTAAAATGTAAAGGCCCTTTTAAATTATACTTAAATGATAGTTTTTTCTACACGTTTTCTATTTTCTACACTTCTAACCCGAAAATTAAAGATATATACCCTCTTAGGGCGGAACCTAACCGACTAGTCCGGAGAAACCCCGGAAAAACGGAGAGAAGAAAACTAGTGTTACTGAAATGATCCATTTTCTCAGTCACTAAACGTACCACTGTTATCAAGGATCCCGAAAGTAACTTTCCATAAAATAACATTCTTGACGTCTTTACAAAGTCACACTTAAGAGAAAATGTGCATCACGAACGCAATTTAGGTATTTACATGGGGCTTTCTGATTTAAACGCTTATGGCCGTCAGTATGTACTAACTCAGTCTTAGGGCAGATTTAAAAAGGACAATTGTTGTTTACATCTGTCGCATTTAACATTACGAAAAGGCGACTTGGTTTTAATTTACGCGCGCACTTTCCAGAGGTATTGTAAAGCAAACCTTATACATTGTTGCCAAACATCGTTTTTGGTGAACATTTCTGGTCGTTTAGTTAAAATTGATTGCTTTTCCGGTTCATCCCATATGGCTTTGCATTGGATAAGATTATTTAATCGTTTAGCCGGGGCTTAAGCTTGTTGCAGGTTTGATTTGTATGAAAAAAAAGTGTATGTCGCATTTGACAGTTGCAGTACTGGATCTAAATCAGCCGATTGGGGTCACGTGACCCTGTTTTTGGCCATTTTGAATGTAGGTGTTCACTCGAAGTCGATTATAGATTATAACAATCGATTATAGATCGAGTGAGGATAGAGCAGTGATTTGATACAGTCATGAATTTAAAGTCAATAAACTTGAGTGAATTTGTATGCATGTTGAACAAACCAGGGAATTGGCCCTCACATCATCCCTAAGGCAGTGAAGTAAATATACAAGAACTGTGCATTACTTTTGATGCATAAGATTAAATTCAGAGTCTACAATAACTGGTAACAGGAAACTTTTATTTTTTTCTTAGAGTAGCTTATTTTTACAACGTGTAAGTTATTCGTCCAAAGGTTCTCCTTTTTTATTGATACGTGCTCCTTTCACGTTGGGAAAGTTTTTCAGACTTATAGATAAAGAAAATATATGTAAGAAACATAGATTAAATTTAAACGTTGAAAGAACTTCAGTGCTTCCATTTCCTGAAAGGGAAAATGAACAAAAGTCAGGTTAGTTGTTATAAATATGCTGAAAAATCCATATTTCCTTACACCCACTCGCTTCCTTTCCATATCTCGTACACTCCATAATCATGCAGTGTTTATGATGTTTTTTTTTTTTCAGTTAGAGTGATGATTGCCACTTTGTGTATATTTTTGCAAGCCTATCAAGGCTCAACGAAGAGCGAAGTGTAGGATAGGATAGGATAGGATAGGATAGGATAGGATAGGATAGGATAGGATAGGATAGGATAGGATAGGATAGGATAGGATAGTAACACCAATACACTTGTAAAATTAAAAACAAAACACCCAATTTTCATAAATAATAACTAACAGGAAAGGGTACAATCGCTTCTGGATCAAGGATAAAAAATCTAACAAAATATACTAAATACCCATATTTAAAGGCAAAAATAAAGCATTTTGATTAACGTACAGACTAGACAGCAAAATATGAACAGTTAATACTTGGTTCTTTTGACATTATATTTTATAGTGGGTTAAAAACTTAAATCTAACCTATAAAGTTAATTGCTATTAAACACTCTTATTTTCGGCCATTTTAACTGCAATAGAAATAAAAAAACGCACTACTACGGTGACAAACATGATAAGACAACACACGGAAAAAAACTTCGATTTTAAAAACTTGACGTTTCGTATGCTACAACATCACAACATCTACATCTACGTTCTATAAAGTGTATGATTTCTGTTCGTCTCGATGCAATCCATTTCATTGACATCCAATTTCTCCTTTTTTACATTCTATTACTTCTTATATGTTTTAAATTAATTTTCTATGAGGTGTTTGTACGCGAATACTTCATACACGTAGCGACGCACACAACAACATTTTTGGTTTTGCGCTAAGTTACTTGAATTCCGACCTGAACGCTGTAAATTATTTACAGAAGCGAAAGAAATTCATGAAGTGTATCCAAGTGAAGTTTTCCAGACTACTGAATGACGATGAAACAGAGGAATTTAACCGAACACAACTTAATTCAACCAAGCTTATTCAAGAACAAGATTGCGCCATTTAGTGCGACCTAGCCCGCTCTGTGAACTTAATCCAAATATTGCAATTTTGATTGGTTATTTTTTTGTCGTGATTTTCCAAATATGGTACTTAATGGCGACGAATGTGGAAACGCTTTGTACAATACGAATCATAGGGAATTACACGTTTCAACCCTTATGGGTTTCTGATGATGTACAATGCTAAATGCTAAGAAACCCTCCGTGTTAAAATAACATGGATTGTGTCATACTCTTTAATAATTGTCTGTGCGTGTACTTACCGACTTTATGGTGTTGTTGACTTTACATGTGCCCGTAAACTTTTCCGTTTTTTATCGTCTTTGCTTCGGCTGGTTGTGTGTCAAAGTTGGTCTCAAAATCTTGCAGCTCATTTTCAAACTGTGCTTGGGCCTATAAAAAATAACATTGATGCCGTTGACTTGAAGCCAACAAGAATTTAATATCTAGATTTAGCCGAGCCTAAAAGCGGAGCTCCGCATATACAAGAATTGAATATGCAAAATATACATTGTCCTCACTAAACCCCAGCCTGGGAATTGCTATGCTTCTTCTGTTTATCAGCTAGTTCACGGTTCATTTATGATTTTTGCCAGATCACTTGAATCTCATTTCACGTTCTACATATTGTCAGTTCTCACCGGGCGTTTTCACAACCGGTCTATTTTAATGAAAATCTATTGTAGGGCCATTTGTCGCCGTTATAATTTATTGCTCGCTTTTCTGTCGCGATTTGAAAATGTGGCCGTTAATTAATGTGTCCTTTAACTGTTGGGCGTTTTGTCTGTTTTCAATTAAAAGTTTGGCTGTTTGTTCGATTCATTTAATTTTTGGTCGACGCTCGCTTGTCAGTTGCCAAATGAAGCTTTAAACATCATGTTATTGTACTTGTAAATTCGGCTCTTTTCTCTATTTTCTGCTTAACTAATCTTGAAGTTTAACGTTCGACTCTTTGTAGGTTGGCAGATAAGCCCCACCAACACAAATCCAAGAAAGGACTGGCCCAGTTAAGCTCTCAGGCCCCAGTTCAGAATGTTAATTCTCCTTACGCAACCTGTCTTTTATTTCTTTTCATGGCAGTTCGGGGAATTTTTGGCACATCAATACCCATGTTTATGACTTGTCAACTTCAAAGTGTACGTAAAGAAATATTCATCTTGACCAACACTTTATCAATCTTCGAACCTCCTTGCGGTAATTATTCAGGAAGTTTTCCACATTTGACAATGTCGGGTAGTTGTGGGATAAATTTACCTAAGTTTACCCAGCTTGCGTACATCCGTTTAGCATGCTGGCGAAATGAACGTGGGAATAAGTAGACTGCATTAAATGAACATGAAAATTAAATGTGTTCATATTAAATTTCGAAAATACTTTTTCTGTGTTCATTAATAATCTCTTTCGCTTGCCGTTAAGGTTTCTATCGGATCGTGAACTAGATAAACAACATTTGGTAAACATTTAGGAAGCCTTCTTTTGAAACTGTTTGGCATTAAGTGGGACAGTTATGAGATAAATTTCCAAGCGTATGTCTGCAGCTTGTTTAAATCTGATTTCGATATTAATGAAATTCGACTCACCACGAAAGGCATTTTTTGTACGTTCGACTCAAATGAACGCACTAAACATGTCAAATGGCCATGACAATTTGATGCATCTTATTAAAATTTCGACAATTAAACTTTTTTTGTTTCTTAAACGCTTTTACCTGCCGTTAAGGTTTTAATCTTGACCAGATAAACAATGTTTAGTAAACATCGCGAAATTAACTTATCTTTATTACAATGGTGAGGCAGCCTGGTTTTACGAAGCTTGTCTTCACCTCTGAACTAATCTAAACAAGCGTGGTGCTAAATTTATATACTGAGTACATAAAACGCGATCAAAACACGCTTCTTTAGATAAATAAACGCCAAGCGATGCGGAGTCTATCGACGTTCTACATGGCAATCCTTTGGAGCAAAAATCGTATTTTATTGGCTATCACCAAAATTTGCCGATCGAATACAGATAAACGGCCCGTTAGTTCTTTCAACATTATAAGTTAACGTTCTCCTTGCAATCATCTAATTTGTGAAGCTGCCGTTTCGATAATCTTACTTGAACTAACATTTTTTCCTGAGTCAACAAAACGGGCAGATATCACACAAGCTAGAGTAAATAAATTCCAACGGTTCATCGAAAGCAGCGAATTATGAAAAATGTCGAGTTTTTATTAGCTTTGGGCATATTGTTACCGTATTGAGCTTTCTTGAATGAGCGGTTCGCTTGCAAATGAAGCTGAAGCTATACTACTTTGATATGAAATAAATTATTAAGTAAACTGCTTAGTGATGTTAAAGCTTGGGAAGTTTAGCGATGATATCTCAAAAATTAAACTCCCTGCATTACAGGGTTTTTCGCCAACAGTCGATATTTTGACAATTAAGCTTTTACTTCATAAGAAGTTTAAAAAACTGCAGTTATTTCTGTTAAGTCTAAACGCATTTAGTCTTACCATTTTCATTCCTCTTTTACGGCCAGATCTGCGCCTACCAGAACATTTCCCCGCGCTACATATACTCCATCCACGGCGAACCTGTTTGTTCACTGCATCCGCATCGACAACATCAGCAGGATTAAAACTGCCTTTTTGGTGTGTTTCTTTGGCGATAACTATAGCAACAGTAATTGAAACAAGAAATACTGTTGACAGCGACAGTCTTTTGGTTCGGGCGAAGGTTTTCATATTGGGAATAACGACTGATCTTGTAACAACAGTTGTACGGAGATGAGGCCCTTTTCTTACGGCTGAACCTTAATTGCAATGCCAGTCGTGTGACCGAATCGGCGACTGTTGGCGCTTTTTATGATTTCCAGCGTTTATTGACTCTAAGTAATGCATACATTAGAATTAATTTGCTAAGTTAACCATATTTCACTGGATATTTCTTTTCAAAATGTACCTTATTGATTGAATTTTATAACACTTTCTATGGCAAATCAAACATCTGTGTTAATATGATCCATAATTAATGCCGTCACGTCGGCGTTGTTAAACAAGTCATCGTTAATTAGCAAATTCGGCTAATTGAAGTCAAAGCACACCTATTTCTGAACAATTATTTAGAATATTTGATGGAAATTATGCTCCCTGCGTGAACAATTTTCATGAAATGACAAACCCGGCTGTCAAATGTTCTATCGACTTCTGTTTTCATGAAGATCGTTGCGAAAAAAAATGGACGCCAACGCGTACATTTTTTGTTCTTCTCAACTTATACAAGCGGTGCCACTGATCGACGGCAAAATATTTATTAGCAAGCTTCACAAAGGTTAGGTAAACATTAATATATTTCGCGTTGAGGCGTCTTCGAATTGTTATTGAATAAATCTTGCCCTTTTTTTCATATTAAGGTCTTCTTAACCTGTAAGCTTAAATGATACTAGGATTTTATCCACATTTCAAACTAAGAAACAGGCTATCGTATAAATGAAACAAAAACAAAACCAAACAGCTGTTTACATGAAACTAAAGATGAAATCGCATCAATTAGCGACATGTCGAGCATAATCCATTGACTTTTCAAATGAACTGTGCGAAACTCTTTTCGACTCAGTGGGAAAATCTGATTTCTCAGGTTCGTGTCTGTTTAATTCACTTGCAAATACCGTTTCCTGTTGAGAAGCGAAGTTGGATGTTAATCTTGAAAAAAGGTCCGTTTTTAAACTAACAGGCGATTACCTCTTCTGGTGATTTTCCTTTATAATTAAAATCCATTTTCTTCTTAGTAAAATAAGCTGCACATGTACATGTAAGTCAGTGGGTCGGCGATTTTTATTGTGGCACCGGCTTGCTTTCAAGTTTTTGAACAGTTTATTACTGTGGTCGAAACGCAAGTTGAATAAATTATTTTTCGTTTCCTTTGTTGTTACAGTTAACGCATTTAATGTAAGCTGTTCAAAATATGAACTTTCTCGAAGAGATTAGCACTGTCGTTGTCGATTTTACAGAGCTTTACAGATTTAAAACTTCTTATGATAATTATGGCTATAGTAAAGCAAAATTAAGTCAGCATTTACAATGACCTTACTTATACCTATTTATGTTATGTTATTTTATTTATCTTGTCTTATTTTAAATCAAGCTGGCCGTAGCAACCCTATAAAACGGTGTATTTACTTCACCATGGCGCCAACAAAATTGCAATCGAATAAGATATTCTACTTGGCTAAAATTATCAGCAAGGGTTTTTTTAAAACATTTTATAAAAAAAACCCTCTTCGGTTAAATGTTGGGAGTTAAAAAAATAAAAATTAAAATAGAATAAAAAAAATTTGTGCTATTATTATTATTATTATTATTATTATTATATTATTATTATTATTATTATTATTATTATTATTATTATTATTATTATTATTATTACTTTTATATTCTCTTTTATCATTGTTTATCATTTTCGTCTTTCATTTTGATATTTACGGGCGAGTTAAGTTTTTCACTTTGAGACTTTTACAGAGCTACGTCGACGTTGTTACCATCAAGCTATGCTCTTACGTAGGTTTTCTTTAATAGGAGCTTAACTACAGGAAGCTGCTTTCTAATGTATACTCGCATGATGCTAAGATGACATGTCTATTTCGTGTGCTGAAACTCTCGCCCTCGAAGCGGACTCTCAACTGCCTTTGTGTTACGCTGCTTACATGCGTCATAGTATAAACACACCCTTTTTAATCCACGGTCTATCTTAATCTCAATGACACCATGACGTTGCAGGCTGATTTTTTCGTAGTCAAGAGGTATACGCCCTCACGAATACGTATGAGCCGTCCAGTTAAAAATAATAATAAATAAATAAGTAAATAATATTATTTAGGATTGACATGAAGAGATTTCCTCAATGTACAGAATCGATCACAATTTTCCCTATTTGTTAGTATATACACAGTAAACAAAAGGATTGTTATTAAACATGTCTAGATAAAAAGCTGTTGCTCTTTCGAGCCCAAAGAAAGCATCTATTTTAGGATCTTATGCCATTTATTGAAATCAATTGCACCGTGTTATTAACAATCTGTCCGATTTCCCAGCATCTAAACAAGCTTTTGAAACATGTCCACGCAACCGTTTACACATGCATATTAAAGCCGATTGGCCCAGAAAAAACGCTCTCACTGATTAATTTAAAAGTCGCGAAAGCCTTTCATTTTTCACCCCCAGAGTTTTCCTTTGTAATGAATTTCAAAGCTGTTTTTATCTGTTCACGAGTCAAAAAGTATTGGTAGATGCTGTTGTGGTCTTAAGCAGCCATTTCAGTCAACGCGGATTGAATGACGTCCTAGTGTAGAAAATTTGATTTCGTACTTGTTTTCTTTTACCTCAGACCAGACATATACAGTTTACCTTACCTTGAAGAAAGCCAGACGAAGAAGAAATAGTTCACGTGCCAAAATATACAAACTTGTAGTTTTCCTGTACACCGATATGCAAAATTCAATAATTGCCCAATACACCATTTGGTCTAGTCGCACTGGCAACAGTAAATAAATTGAAATAGCTGTTTTTATAAAAGACTTATTTAGTCTATTTTTTTGTAATTAAGTTTTGCCAAATACTCGCTATGAAGTTTAATGTCAGCGAAATCACAAAACCAAATCTTAATGACAAAACCATATAATCTTCATAACCATTTTTTCGGGAGTTATAATTTAAGGCTACTAACAAAAGAGATAACTGACTTTTTAATGGTTTTTCTAAAATCCATATCGCAAAATATCCGCTTTAATCTTCTACAGTTTGTGTCTATCCGCACCTCTTCTTATATATAAATGATGTGCCTAAATGCTCCAATATTTTAGAATTTCACCTCTTTGCTGATGATACAAACCTATATCTAAATAATCCTAACATTCTAAATCTAGAAACAGACTTAAATATTGAATTAGAAAAGGTGAGCCAGTGGTTATATGCTAACAAATTATCTTTGAACATTGATAAAACAAATTTTGTTGTATTTCATTCTCCACAAAGACGAATAATGCACAATATGAATCTTAGAATTTCGAATACTTCTATTAAATCCGACACTCGTGTCAAATATTTGGGACTTATTTTAGATTCAAATCTGAATTGGAAAGCATATATACATGAAGTAAGTAAAAAAATTTCAAGAGGTATTGGAGTTCTATCCAAACTTAGATATTATGTAAAGAAAAATATATTGAAACAACTTTAGAGGGTCCCCTATACTTTTTACGTGAAGCGTGATTGGAGTAATTTATTTTTCCGTGAAACGTGATTGAAGCTTTTATTTTTTCGTGATTCGTGATTGCCAATTTCAAGATCTTTTCACGTGCGCGTGAAAACAATTTTTAACTTAAACGTGACCCGTGAACTAAGAGTTGGATTAGACGTGATTGGTGAATCATATCTTGTTCGTGGCTTAATTATCAATTCTTTCAGTGTTCTAGTAAATGTACGTCTTTGTTTTCAGCTCTGTGGTTAGGTTTTGAACAGATGAACTTTGTAAGCTATCGAGACGTGTTATGCAACACTCACATCAAATTTTTGCGTTTTTACGCCTTCCGAGCGCTAAAGTCTAAACTGGGATCGCCTTGATTTTTGCGTGAACGTGAAAACATTTTGGTAATTATTCGTGACGCGTGAAAAGGCCAAATATTTTTACGTGATTCAGTTTTGGAAAGGGGTATAGGGGACCCTCACTTTACTATTCACTTATCGATCCCTACTTAACATATGGCTTATTACTCTGGGGCAATACCTATAGTTCTTCGATCAAACCTTTAATAACTCTTCAGAAGAGAGCCATATCCTGTTTTAATTTTTTTTTTTTGAAGCATTGTATGAAGTCTTTTTTTGGTAATGAAGTTGTTGTTGTTGTTGTCTCTTGTATTTCCTGTGTTATTGAAATGTTCCTTCTTTCTTTGAATTGCTTATTTTGTATTTTACTCAATTTGGTGGAAGGGGGATGGGGGGGGGGGGGGGGGGGGGAGCCCGGGAGATGTAGGGCGGGAGGGATATGGGAGGCGGGAGAAGAGAGGATGGGAAGCGGAATTTCCAAGGAGGCCGGGACTGGGAATAAATTGAGAACACTGAAAATCGCAACATTTCCTAATATTTTGCAATAGAAATAGCACAAAAGATGCAGCAATCACTAAGGAAAGGAGGGGGAACAGGGAGTAAAAGGTACGGGAAGCGGGACTTTAGACCCCCTGTCCCCTTATATTTTCTCCCCCCCCCCCCCCCCCCCACCCCTCCCCCCCCACCCCCCGAATTGTTCATATGTTTAAGTTTGGCTATAATTCGTGACACAGTTCCTTTCACTTGGAAAATGTGGGCTTTCCCATTTAGCTTTATATCCAAAGAAACTTCAGTTTCAATAATACTTTATTAGGCTACTAAGATACGAAAATACCAATGAAAAGTTTCGTGTTATTACCCTTCATCGAAATGTATGCATGTTACGAGCTGTAAAAATCGACCAAACATTTTGCATATAGATAGATCCTAGTGAGACACTAAACGGACTGTAGTTAGTTTTACTAATACAGCTTCATTTCATAGAAATATGCAAAAAACGATTTCGATCAAATTGGGTTCAAAATCCACTTCCGGTTAGACTAAAAAACACCACCCATCTGATGGGTTTTCGACCTTATCATCGAGCGGCGAAAATACTTGGCACCATCTAATTAGCCTAATTAACACCACAGAAACCACACCACCCAAGCATAGAAACGGGTCAGTTGAATTTTTTTAAAGTTTTTTTTTCTCTTCAACCATTCTGAAGACCGTCGATATAGTACTGAAGGCTTCAAAAGCATTCGAACTATTGCGTGATCTCTACTCGCGATGTTCATCGTGCACGGTATTTCTTTCCATTTCAGTTTAATTTAGAGGAGTTGGAATTTTAGTGTTGTCTGTAGTTAAACTGCTCAGTTTGGGCTCTACCGATCACTCAGAAGAACATGGAGGTTTGAGAAGAAAACGCATATTGCGTGGCTTATTCCTTTACTATGGAGAAAATTTGTAACATTTTGTCGGCGGTCTCAACAAGATTTATGAAAATGGCGGCAATAATTTGTGTTTCATTTATACTGGGTACAAATTTTACAACTTGAGCAATACTTAAATAGCATTTTCCGTTCTCCCAAACTTCCACCCGTGTTTCTATGACTCGACAAAGACACGGAACATGTTTTCTAGTTCTTAAATAATAACTGCTTTCTGGTATACAAGAACACTGTGAAAACAGTAGAGTTTGCGATGAAAACCCTGACATTACAGACTAATGAAAACCCCTTAACTATCGTGTTACTATTTTCTGCAGAGCTCAAGCGTAACCATTCTCAGGCTACCTGTGCAAATATGCTAACCAGAGGATTGTCATTTATGTTGAAAATCATTTATCGGCAAAAAACGATATATTTACTTCCCTAGAACCCAAAACTCGAACTCGAACTCATGAAATGGACAATTCTAATTCTAAATGAGTTTTTGAAATTCGAGAAATTAGTTGTTTAACAAGTTGGCAAATGTGTTCAGAAACGCTTTAGTGGCATGCTAATTTTAACTAGTACTAAAAAGTGTTCTTGTATTAAAAACATTTTACATATAATAACAAAATTAATAACAGCAAGCAAACTAAACGAATAACCTGCTTTCAAGACAAGTTTAAGTCGTCTTTACGAGCGGTTTTCAAGCCGTTAAAATGATACTTGTGGCCCGAGGAATAATACTGGTGGTAATTTTGTGGCGATCCAGTCGAACTTGCATACTTAAGAAGCTTATCGATCAATGAGTGAGGAAGGTTCAGAAGCTTCAGACACTCATCGCGAAAGATTAATATTGTCCATATTACACAGGAGGGTTAGTTTTAAATGTTTTGCTACATGGCATAGAAAAAAAAAAACAAGATCCAAGTGAACTAGTTGTTGGCAGTTCAGAAACCTAATGCATGTATCTTTCTGGTGCAACGTCTTCATCGTGGAACTGTTCGATTCGATTCTTGCTTCTATCATGGCTTTAATTTATTTGTTTTTATTTTCTTCCTTTTTTTTTTGCTTTTTGTTTTCGTTGTGATTTTTTGTTTCTGTTTGTGTGTTTTAAAAGACCGTTTTCTAGGTGCAGTCAGGTTATTAAAAGTCGAGAGAAGTACTAGAGGACAAAAATAAAGGCAGAATATTTGATATCCCTTTTTAAAAACCATGAATGATTAACATGTAATGTATGCATCCAAGGAGACGGTTGCTAATATTGACACCGGCGTTCTTTTACCTCATTTAGCATCGATTTATTCTTTCGTTTGTTCCTACAAACTTGTAGATACAATATAATAGGGAGCTTAAGCAAACTACGACGGCAACGGCAACGCCAACGAGAACGTCACCAAACAGAAGGTTTAATGAGCAGAACAATTGCTCTGCACGTGCGTTTGAAATATTGCTCATTTCCTTGCCGTTCTATGTGAAACAACAACGTGAAATGACCAAATTCTACCTATTTTGGACAACGTGAGCCACGACGGCTAATTTTTTTTTTTTATTTCTATTTGGGGATGAACGCTCCCTATACATATTCCGCTGGAGCTAGTTCTTAAACCGATAGATAAACTGAACACTTCTGGACACTTCTGCCGCCGACATTGCTTAAGCTCCCTAATAGGGACCTTACGAAACCACGACGGTGACTGCAACGAGAACGTCGCCAAACAAAAGGCTTAATGAGCAGTAGAATAGCTTGGCACGTGCGTTTTCCATCTTGGTACATTTCTTTGTCGTCCTCTGCAAAACAACGACGTGAAATGGCCAAATTTTGCGTTGTCTGGAGAACGTGAACTACGACGACGAATTTTTCTTGTTTTTATTTTGAATTTAATAATGCGTTTACATATTCAGCTAGAGATCAGTTCTGACAAAAATGAACGCCCTAAAAATATGAGAATAATTGCGAAAATGTTAAGGAAATATAAATACATTTTTTAGTCGACGTTGTCGTCAGCGTCGCCGTCGTGGTTTCGTAAGGTCCCTAATTAGGGAGCGACGACTGCGACGCCGAAGACAACATTTGGTGAAAAATGAATTTATATTTTACTCGAGAATTTCGCGATTATCAAGTTGTATTCAGTGTATCTATTGGTTTAAGAACTAGCTCAAGCTGAATATGTAAAGAGAACATTCAACTCCGAATAGAAAAATAAATAATTAGCCGTCGTGGTTCACCTTGTCCAGAATTCGCAGAATTGGATCACTTCACGTTGTTGTGCTACAGAGAACGACTAGGAAATGTACCAAGATTTTAAAAGCACGTGCAGAGCTGTTGTTCTTCTAATTAAATCTTTTGTTTCACGGTTGCCGCTGCCGTCGTAGTTTGCTTAAGCTCCGTAATGAAAGCGAAAACAGCGACTGTGCCAAGCCTGGTCGAAAAAAAGAGTCTCTGCGTGTTTTAATACTCGGCGGCACGAAGATGTTTGGAAACGGACTGTCATGATTTCCCTCAGTTTGTGACGCACTCTAAACAATGACGGATATGGTGATGATTCATTGAAAACATATATACATTTTCTGCTAGTGCACAAGGTAACAAATCCACACAGTGACTCAAATACAACTAATTTTAAGTTTTCACGTTTCTAACACTGTGTTTGTCAAGCAAAATCTACCTTGTTTTAGCAACTCTTCTTTTTTTGGTCAATAATGGCGGAATGGCATTTGGTCTTGTAAAATTGAGCGCCAACCTGATTAAGGAAGAGGGAAATATGCCGACGTGAAAAATTAGAAACAAACGTAGATTTTCTTACCCTTTTATATGCTCTGTTCACTCCACTATTTCTCCGCGTGCATCTTGCCACATAGCAAGGAGGTCTAACTTGTCGGGGAAAAGCGTTGCTATCTAAACTGGATGTTGTCTTTGAGATGACAGGAATTAAAACATTTGAAACAAGAGCAACCAAAACGAAACAAACAGTTACTCTTAGACTTGTGTTTTTCATCGTGAACCTTTCGATCTTCTAAGCAGTTTGGATATCTTTTTTTGTCGAAGTCGGCTTGACCAAAGGTCTGCACCCTTGTCTATGAAAAATAAATTCTATCATCACGGAGTGTTCACGACGTCGTATATAAGAACAAAAATAATGTATTTATTCATTAAGCTTGGTTATTAATGATTGCACACTGATGCGCGGATGTTAATGTAGGCTTTTGAATATTGAAGTAAAGTCAATAAATACTGGTTAAACCTTCCTGTCCTTAAATTAACTTCCGCGTCTTTTCGCGCGTCGCATGAACAATACGGGAAGCAAATCCTAAAATGGGCTTTTTATATGAAACGAAGCGACAGGGTGTTACAGTTTGATACAATCCAACGAAGCTTAGAGAATATTCGAGATACTCAGCTTATTTGTTCTATTTCTCATTTTTTCAATACACGGGAGGTTTAAGCAACTTGCTCACGAAAGAGCGACTTAGTCGTACAGGAACAACAAAACGTCGACTCGCGCAATTAGACAAATCCAATTTTGGTATATTAGTTATTTACCGCCATGTTACAATAAGCCGATAATTGCTCTTATACATCAAAGGTTCACATCGATAAGGGCGCGTTTCCTTGATAACAACTCAATTTGCGGTTGTTAACACCAGTCGGTCTGCAATTCTTAGCGTGGGAACTTTATCGTATTTCAAATAATTTTCCGTTAGCGCCTATGGAATTGGTTGATTAAAGCTTGTTTTAGTAGACAAATGGAAGCGTTTTCAAGACTCTTTACTTTTTTAAGGAGTACCAACCTAAACCAAGGTAGTGCCGAAAAAATGATCAAAAGGGAAATTTATTGACTGGCTTTGGGACTGCAGTGTCCTTAAGCGGTTCAAATCGAGAAATTATGCTCATCAAATTATTTTCATCAAATCTTATTTCAGTCAAAAGCTCCTTTAAAACATTTTGTAGAAACTCGGCTAACCGAGAGATGGCGGGAACGATGACGCAAAAATATAAGCCAAGAGTTATACACCGTTTTGATATTCGCCGGTAAATAAAAGGCTTATCAAATGATTCCATACTTGTTGACGTTATGGCGTGGGACGATATATTAATTATCAGGATAATAATACCACCTAGGAAACAAAGCCTATAAAGAAACAAACGTAAATGTTCTATATATAAGTATATTTTAGGGCAATGGTCATGCAACGTTTCTCCTCAAGCACCTAAACAAAACAACAACAAAAGATTTCACTTCTTTTATCTTCTTTAAATTCATTTGACAATTTTAATTTGTCGTTCCGTACTAAAGTTCTTCGTTTTCTAAAATTGCCATAGTCTCTTGAATTTGATTTTTCTTATTAAGCTTTCTCTTAATTCTTTTAGGTTCTCCAGTTTTTTCTATTTTTTTTTTCCTAAATTGGCATAATCCCTTGAATAAGTATTTTTTCTCATTATGTTTTCTTTAAATTCTTTTATTTTTTCTAGTTTTTTCAGTTTTCGTACAGCTATCTTTACCTCATGTTGGCCATTTTACTCCGCTATACATGTATTAGGAAAGCACCTGCTCCATAAGCTGCATGATTTTATTTTTAACAAAAGCTTTTACAATCCCATTCATTGACTGTGTGTAAATGAAAATTGCGTCTAAAGGAAAGAATGGGGCATCAAATGCTAATTTCCGGCGCTCTTCATTCAAGCTACTATCTTGAATTATACGCTTAGTGAAAAGTTTTAGAATCTAATTCAGGAAGAAGGAAAGAAGTTCAAAATTGGAGTCGTGTGATAAACCTGAAGCAGACCTTTTGTTCGCGATAACTTTAAAACTTTGGGGAAAAAAGAGATAAATTTACCGGCAAATACTTAACGTTTTTTTTTTTTACTTACAGTTAACATATGCGAGGACTGTGCTACTTCACGTTGTATTGAAGATCGGTCAAAGTTCAACTCATAGTTAAAATAATTTATTTCTTTTACGGCGTAAGGAAAAATACAATTTAATTTAAAATTAATAATAGCAAGCCGCGTTTCCTTGCGTGCAACCTTCGAAGTTTGCTTACAGCCAGAATTTGTCTACTTGTATAAAAGTGCGACGGCGGTTGCACATGTAATAACATTTTGGTTTTCACAAAAACTGACGGCACCGCATCTAAATTATAAATTCCTTGTTACAGGCCCAATTCTAATTGACTTGAAATATACGTTGTGATAAAAACAAGCGTTTCAGTTCGAAATTTGAATAAAACACAAAAAATTACAGGGTGGTAATTCACATAGTTTTCTTTTTTCAGTCTGTTAAAAAAAAAAAACTAGAAGCCGACAAAAGATACCATTCTTTACTATCTTTAAGCAAGATGTAAGAGCTATTGAAGGTTCTTCTCTAAGGCAAATTTAGCGCGAAATTGGCAATAATCGATCGCTCTTAAGTTAGGCTAAATGTGTTCCATAATCTGATATGGCATTATTATTTTTGAATTTACGCTCTTCGAATAACAATTTGATTAGACAGGTGAAATGCGAACCTCACAAATTGTATTTTAATTTGACTTCATTTTCGTTTCCTTTTGATTTGCTTCTTTGTCCCATTCTTCTTGGAAACCACGAATTTGTACAGTAAACAGTTTCTGATATCTGATTGGTCAAAATGAAAACTGGCTTTTGCAATAATTCCTTTCTTTGTTTCATTAAGGTTCGAATTTGCTTGCTAAATATAAAACACAAAGTCGAATGGAAAATCGATTAATGAGCAATAACGCACAAAATATACTCTCGAAAAAGACACGAAGGTTCCTTTTAAAAATTCGAAAGTCGATGTCTTTAATAGTGGTTTTCGAGAAGGTGAATAAGTCAAGTACCAGTTTTCTTAGAACTTTGCACTTCCTACTTTGAACAAATGCTCACATAAAAAAAAACAAACTGATGATAGCTCTACTGACCAGAAAATTTGACTTAAGACTCCAAAATTACGAACGAAAAACTTGAAACAAATCCATATGGAGCAAGAATACAGGCGCCCTCGACACGACAAACCTTACATTCTAAATAAAAGCGTTGTTATAATTGACTTTGGAATGTATTGGGAACTACTATTTTGTAGCAATTTTACCATATTACCAAATATTTTGGAACGTCCTTTCTTGCAATACCTTAAAAACTGTACAGTTCAAAACTAAGACAATAAAATTAAGGAAAATAAAAACAGGAGCAATTTTCAAACAAAATTTGATGTTAGACCCGAGTGCTTCATTCCCGTATTAAGTTGTCATACATTTCCTTTATTGTTAATTTTGGGAATTTGATGGCACATCATAAGTGTCGCCTTGACAGCAAATGTATATCAGTGCTCGGTATGACCGGTTGTAAAAGATGGAGAAATAATACTTTCATTCTGCTGTGAATCATAAAGCTGATGTTCAAGAAACGTCAACAAAACAAACAACTACACTTAACATTCGTTAAGGCTCTGTTAAACCTCTCAGTCCTAACCTTTCTGAGCACGCGCAGGATACTCGTTCTGTATTTTCAGCCAATCACATTTGTCAGATTCGACAATGAGTCTGTGAGTCGCGGACTTCCCGCATTGGAGGAGGCCAGAGGTCTCGATCCTTGGCGCAGTCCGAAGGGATCGTGCATGGGCTCTGGCGACGAGAATGAACAGAGAGTAGAATAGACCCCCTCACGGCCTTCCCCTGTCATTTCAACAGACGTCGTTTGATGCAAAGAAATTTGAAAAAACTCTTTTAAGTGTCAAAAAACTTGAATTTTACAGACGTTTCGGGCCTAGCCCTTCTTCAGTGTTGTAGTCCGAAATGCCAAGGAGTCGTTTGATGTAACTTTAGTCTTTTTCATTTGCTGTTGATTGGACATCACCCAACAAGGTATGTTTACGCGCATTTCACCAAAGGAAGTTCAAACAAGGAAAGTTAGACAGGAGGGCGATGGATGTTCTCTTTAGGGTAAACTTCACAAGAGGCTCCGACAAAAAGGGGTACTTTTTCAAGCTGGAAGATAGGGGATAGGGAATTTACGTGTTTAAGTATAGAAAAGCCTATGCAAAAAGAAAATATTACATGGAAGTATTAAATTGAAGTGGCCTTTTGAAACAAACCCACCGAACAGTTGATTCATCTACGTTTTTGAAGGAGTCATTCAAGTAAAAAGTTTACAAAATAGATGCAGTCTCCCCTCCTCTCTTAATTGGTTTGTAAAACGGGTACCATTTTCAATCAATGGTAGACGAAAGGATTACCTTTTCTGTAAACAAAAATTGCGCATAAAAAAGTAATGATTTGAACCTCGGGGCGTAGCCTCCCCGTATAAAATCTGTTTGAGTTCCCCCACCCTCCGTGAGTTTGATACCCCTTGATAAATTGAAAAATAAAGTGATTTTTCTTTTTTCATGAATAATCTTTCCATGAACTACCTTTTAATACAAGTCAGCACTTTTTGCCAGGCGGCTCAATCGCATCATCTTTGGAACTTCTTTCAAGGTTTTGAGGGTTCGTTGTGTTGTTCCAATTCTCCATGTTTTGTTTGCACACACAGCCACGCTAAACCAAATGTCACCATTGCTTTGTTAACTTTTCAACCTATCCTTGTGTTATTCATAATACATTTTCTTTAGTTGACATTAATATTACTTTAGTGCGTCCCGTTGAGAGTTAATT
The DNA here is from genome assembly GCA_963693305.1 of Meandrina meandrites. Classification (NCBI taxonomy): domain Eukaryota; kingdom Metazoa; phylum Cnidaria; class Anthozoa; order Scleractinia; family Meandrinidae; genus Meandrina; species Meandrina meandrites. Next base: position 27,453,204 of record OY855906.1, read on the forward strand.
AGTTCAAGAGACTTTTGAACGAGTTCTCCCATTATCTCTGTATGCAGAGCGTGTAATTGGTCTATGAATTTTCGACCTGTATTTTATTCGGTTGGCATTATTTTCAAGGGCTTTGCTTTTATACTGCTAAGGTTGATAGAAGAATGCCTACACAATTGCTTGCAGAACGAAAATGCAGTTCGTCCCGACGGATTATCTGTCTCTAATATAAATCGGGCCAATCAATGTAGATACATCATGGTATAACTCTACACATACGTTGTCTGATGCATGACTCTCCGGCCCGTAGCCCGTAGCTTCACGAAGAATTTTCTTTTTCCGCAGGAAATGTCAACGTTGATCGCACATCCATTGAGTCGTTGCAATAATTGATAAGACTATCCAGTAGTAAAGCTTTCTGTATCATTATCCGTTGTTGATGGTATTTTCTGAGTAACAACAGCCACATATGAAATGTGATATTTCGCTATTTTAGTCTATTTTATAACATATAAAGTTAACTTAAACTAGCTTGCGTTCTTCTATCTTCGGTAGCTATCCATTACATCTGTCATCTAAATTCCACAAAATAATATTACCCGCTTCTTTGTTTTTCATTGTATGCTTGCAATTTTGTTCCTGTTTTAACTTCCAGGTTCTATTACTTGACCACTGACAAAGAGACATTTATGAGGTTTTTTGTCCTCTAAGTTGTTTTAACTTGTCCATCATTGCATGCAATCCAAAGGCCGTTTTGAATATATCCAGTTTTTTAAAACACAATAACATTTGGAAACGGAGCAGGTTGCGCCAAATGGCAGCAACACTGAACTATGAAATTTGTCATTCATTTTGTCTCAGTGTCTAAGCTCGTCATTTTTTAATCTAACAATAACAAGAAGATATTTTGTTTCACAAGTTTAAGTACAACAAGAAAAACATCATTTCGACGTTCGAAGAACACTCCCGCTTCAACGAATCTGAGCTAACTGGTCTCGGCTTTGACTAATAGTTAATTCATTCTTCTAGTCAAAGCAAACAACTCCAGACGTCCTAGTTAATGCCTTTTCTCTCCGATGACCTCAGGCTAAATGGAGAATAAGCCAACACTCCGTGCGTGGTGACATTAGCGATGTAATAGCAGTTTGTTCCTCACAGCTACCCGCCTCTGCTCGAGTCAACAATGAAGTAAATCCAGAAAATCAAGTTGATGATGAGGAATGTCAGCGGAAATAGAACTCTACTGCGGCTGTCAATATTCTGTACATTTACATCTTGGTCGGTAAAGGCCTTGACTTTTTCTCGCAGTGAAGACATCTGCCTTTGTAAGTGTTTCGCTTTCAGATCGCTGCTTTCAGTCTGAGCTCTGATCCCAGCATCGCTCTAAAACGATACAATGTTAGTATTTAAGGCCGCGCTGGACCCTTGCTCATTAATAAATTCATTAGCAATTTATTTTGACGGGGTGTCATGTTGTAAATGTTTAATTCTTCGAATTTTGAACACCGATTCCTTCAAAACTTATCAAGGATAGTAGGGGTTGATGGAATTTTATCATGATTGTCGTTTTACTGAGAGATGACCGTTTACTTTGATGTTACAAGCTCTTAAGTGTTAATCTGCAGATAATGCGATTTTGTGTCCAAGTTTCCAGCTAGAATAGCGCACCAAATTAAATTCTTTTGTGTTCTGGTCAGAACAAAATTCTCGAATTCAATAATTACTAGGAGTTATTGGCTCCTCAGATGGTAAAAATCTAAACTTTGAAACGTGCTATCTTCTTTTTGAAAAGGGATTTTAAAAATCCGTTTTGACCAGAACACAATAGAGTACACCAAGTTTATGTTCCCTGCAAATCAAGTCATGAAATTCTGTATCGGTGGAGAAAACTTGGACACAAAATTGCAGGTTTTGCCGCTTCCGAAGACCTACCGAGTCAATGTTTACAACAACATGCGCTTTATTCGAAGCTTCGAATCTAATTATGCTGAATTATGATAATTCCCTACGTTCCAGCGCACAGGACACAAAGCGGAGAACAATAACATGTAATTACCTATACAAAGAACTTTAAGAAATATATTCTCATGAATATTTCGATTGTTGTCGGCTTCAGTCGTCGCAGTTCGTGCATACTCTTAAAATAAATGCATACATAATTATAGCAAGGGTCCAGCGCGACCTTAAAGTGTACATTACGCTTCCACATTTACAGTACTGAAATTATAGGCCAGCAACAAATTTTGGGATTCGCTAGCTTTCCTGATCTTAAGATTAGTCACCGAAGATACTGTGAATATTGCTGGTGATGTTTTCTATTTATGTAAACCGAAAAAATGATCAAGTTTACATAAAATACTAATTTTCTGGCAATTATTGTTGGTGTGGTTTTTTATGTGCTCCGTACAGGAGCCTGCCAGTGGACCTCCAATTTTTTTTGCTAATCGGAAATACTGGTATATATATGAAGAACACACATGCATTTTCTAAAATTATTACTTTATAATTATATATATTTTTATTTTTTTAATTAAAATTTATTTTTCATATTTATTTTCTTATAATATCTGCCTATTTTTTTGAGCGAGTATCTCAAACCCGTACGGACCCGCGCGCAATTTCCTTGGAAAACCATATGAAAAAGCGCTCGGTCCGTACGTCCTGACCTCGAGCCAAATATTTTCTCGTCCGACCCTCCACCTCAGTCAATAAGTGCATAGTGCTTCAATAAAATTAAACGGCCCAAACAAGTACCTGACAACATCACAGTAGTTATCCCAAATCTAGAACAAACAATGCTACAATTTCGAAGCCTCACGACCTACCCCTCGTTCCACGTCAATAGACCTCAGTTTTTCATTTAGCTTCTCTCGCTTTCTTGCCTCTAAGCTGTCATGGAAGTTGATTATAGCAAACTCCACCAGCGCGCCAAACACATACACGAGACATAATATCAGTATCCAATCGCTGTATTTAGTGTAAGTCACTCGAGGAAGAGAATTCCGTACTGCTGCAGTCAATGTTATCATGGTAAGAACCTGGTGAAAGAAGAAAGGCATTTTGAACACGTTTCTTTAAAGATTTCTTAACTCTAACTTGGTTGGTGAAACAACATGCAAATTCTTCACACTTGTTTTAAAGGTTACCGACCAGTATGTAGATTAATACTGGTATCAGAGCGTTGTTATCATCTAATAATTATCAAATTAAACACGAGAGATCACGTTGCAGCGGATCTCCATACAATTACGACAGGGGAGTTGAAAATGCGGCGGGCAACTTCAAAACTTATGGAAATGTGATTACTGAAACACTGTCTCGACTGTTGCGATATCTTCGCAAACAAAGGAGAAAGCGGATAAATAAAGCCGTAAAAAACTATAGTAATGGAGATCACGGTACTGATTTAAATTACGGTTCTTTACTTGATGAATTTGTAATGCATTTGGTGAAGCTTCTGGACAACAAGTTGAATTATTAGTTGGCAATAGTCTAGTCAGGAACAAATGTGTTAGAACTTAAGGCAGTTGTGAAAAAGAAACTGTTCAAACACATTTTTTTCAGAGTTTTTTTCCAGGTTTTCTTTACGCCTACTGCAAGTTGCTTAGAAAACTGCTATGATCGTTCAATAATTTAAATCTTTCTCCTGTTGTTCAAATACATGAACTTCATACATTCACTTTCAAATAATTATTTCAGTTTGGAACAACCCTCCATTATCTTAAAAATATCCAAAAAGTGTCTTAGTCTTGACTAATCTTCTTAAAAAATAACATGAGCAAAAGCGCAGAAGGTCGCACGTCGGCATGTTTTTGTCATAGAGATACATCAGGTTGCCTAGCAACCTCTGACGATAATAGCTGTTTTTTCCATCTATACACGGTATTTCAGTTGTGTATTAAGCTAAGTGAGTGTACTCAAAAGCCTGACCGTTGTGATGCAGAGTGCTACTCTTGCAGGAGCTGCTTTGTAGTTGATCCAAAAGGAAACCCACGACAAGGCCACAATCATAATGGAAGGGATGTACGTCTCCGTTATGAACAGACTTAGTCTCCTTTTGAAAGTGAATACCAAGCTAAGCCGTGAAAAATTGCCTGAAACATAAATCGAAATCGGTTAGCTAGAATTGAGAAACTAGCATAGTCAATGTGCCTTTTTGCAGCTAACAATCACATAGTACAAAATAACACTTCCTGGAGAGCAAGCGAAGCGCTGGGACATAAAAAACAAAGAGATTTCTACCAGTCATGCTTGGCTCTCCTTTGTCTTGTATGTCCCAGAGCAGAGTTTGTCCAATGTGACCGTTTGCTGCAAAGGGCCCAATTGTAAACTGAAAACCTGGTATTTTTAGTCTGATGGTTATTTCAGTTTGCCAGGCCCCTTTTTTCTAAGCTGTATTGTTTCATGTAAGACGAAATTGAAATGATAGTTAGTTAGGGAGGGAGGGGGGGGGGGGGGGGGGGGGGGGGCACGTTTATCATTATCCATAAACTTCGGGTGCATTATTCTGGGACTATTCCGGAATAGGAATACTTGGAATAGACGGCGATCGCGTTCTCTTGGGGCCTATTCCGTTTTCGGAATGAACGGAATGCTATTCCGTTCATTCTGCTCCCGATAGCAGAATGAACGGAATAAACGGAATACGGTTTACTCGGAATAGGCAGAATATGCGTTCTTTTGGGATAGTTTTGGCGGGAAATCATACGTGACTGGTCGTCCCAGGTCGCCAGGCTCAAAAAAGTGGAAAATTGTTCAAATGTTCCTCTGCATATTCTGATACATCTTTTGAAGTCACTCGTGGAACATGGAACAAAGTGGAACAGTTTCCGCGACAAACCTTTGTATGCGAGCATGCTTTAGGCGACGTCCTGCACTACGCAAAGCAGTCAGCAGCACAAACAATTCTTTGCAAACTTCCCTTAAAGGCCAGTAAATGCATCTAATCGAAAAATAGAGGAACTAGCCAACAAGCTGGGAGTTACCGGCAAAGACTTCATCCATGTCGCAACAATTTTTAATTGCAGAAAAAAAAAAATTAATATTCGCAGCTCGCGCGTGCGCAGGTATAGTAGTTTTCAGGTTACCTCTGCCACCAGTATTCCCTTTTCAGAATATGCATTCTTTTGGGAACTGATATCTCGTGTATTCTGTTATTCCTAACCCGGAATGAGAAGAGCCAGAATAGTCCCAAAAGAATGCCCCCTTCATTAGGGTCAAACGGATACCAAAGGTCATTATCCGCCTTGTAGAAGTGTCATTAATTGTACAAGGCCCTTTTTAAAATTCTAGTTTTATTTTGAAGTATTCAACAGAAACTAAGTTTTGTTCCGCGTGAATATTATTTTTTTCTATTTTTTGATAGGTTGTAGAGAGCTTCTGTATTTATTTTACCGATTGAGTAGGTATCAGTTGTTTCAGCTGCTTCGATTGCGACTAGATCCATCTGTGGAAGGGAGATGTCAGGTGACCTTTCCACAGACTTAGCGTGACCTCGTTTCCAGGTGTACTTGGCGTCCACTTCTGAATAGGAATCTGATTGACATTAAAAAGAATATTAATTAATATTTGCTTGATACATATTACTCACAACTCGGGTCATAGTTGCTTAGGTACATTAGTAGAAAATCATTTATGTCAAATTGTCAAATTGTAAATCCATGAATCTGATTGTTTCTCGCATTGCTTTCTATTTCAAACAAAAAGAGTGTTCCTGCCAAGAAACTATTGGCTGATAGTTTCCCGGAGCAAATTTGACGTCAAAACATTTGTTTTGAAATTTGATGTTTTGTTTTAGTGTACAAGTGTCTACTAAAACAGTCAGACCACTAGCTCTTGTTTTCTGTAAGTAATAGTCAACTCGGCTGCCCCTCATTTATTATTCGCTTATAGAAAACTCGGGCTCGTATTCTAATTGTTGATTAGAATTGGGTCTCTCTTAACAAAACGTAAAAGCATTCCTGGTAATACTTATTTAATAATTTCTCTTATTATATGACTAGCTCCGTGAGCGGTCAAGATGAAGCGAATCTCGTGCTCTGATTGGCTACCCGAGCGGTCAAGATGGAGCCATCTTGACCGCTAGGGATCGCCCGCTGTGTTCCTGCAAGCGAAAAAACTTTTACCGACGTCCGCTACTTGAAAAAGATTTTCGTCGTAAATTTTCGCTATGAAACTATTTTCCGAAATAACACAAAGATTTCCTGTCTATTTCTAGCAAAAGGAAGTCCGATAACAAAGAAATAGGTCTTGAAGCTGCTTGAAGCGAATGAGAACAAACAAATTAAACTACAAATGTTAGTTAATTAACGAGTTTCGTGAATTTTATTTGCCGAAAAAACCGGCTGATACAAAAATTAAAACGCAAAGCGACTTGAAGACATGATAATCAGCTTTGTTTGGCGGAAAAGGGAGAGACTGAAGTCAGGGACATACCTGAAGAATAAAGTGCTCTGCAAATTTGTCGTTTGTGTAACATCTTCAAAAATGGAAGACGGCGAACCTAGCATCTTCACCGAAGCCTCTAACGCTCACGTCGAGTAAGGGTGAGTCGAGCGTTTAAATTAATGATGTAGAAAAGTTCAAGCTTTTCCTGTGGATTGGTATTAAAATCCCAAACGCTTTCAACAATCGCAATTTCAATATTCAGCTCGTGTATGTCACCGCAGGTTTGCACCACTAAAGCGCCAGAAGCGAGCAAATACTCTGCAAAACGTCCAATAATCAAAAGCTGGCGGCCAGATGGAATGGACATTCTTCTTTTAAGGCTTCAAACTCAACGTTGTTTCGCAAATTCAAGCCATTTCAAGATCCTTTTGAGGGTTAAAATGAGGTGAATTTCGCTGTTGTCGCATCGTTTTACTTCGTCTCGATTCATTCAAGAATTTGACAGTCACTCATTAAACTTTTAAACCAATGAAATGATTTAGCGTGCGCCTATTGATTGTGCATGCAACTGGCTTTTTTTTCCAGTGCTCGAGAAAAGTCATATAATAAATCCTTTATTGACCAAGCTTGTTCGGTCAAGATGGCAGGATATTGGCCTCGTTCTTTTTTTGCGTGTTTATGGACCTCGACTTCGTCTCGGTCCATAAACACGCAAAAAAAGAACTCGGCCAATATCCCGCCATCTTGACCTCACGCTTGGTCAATAACCCATATATCCAAGTGAATGCGAATAATAGCGGAGCTCCGGCGCGCGAAGCGCGCCAGCGGAGCACCATGGGTAAGGAAATTTGGTAACCTGTCGATGCGAGAAATTTTGGTTATGACGTCAGCGTACGCCCACCCGCGCGTACAGACTCTGGGGGAGGGGGAGTGGAGTCCTAAGGCAGCCCGACCGGGGGTGGGGGAGGAGAATAGGCTGTGAGAGATCGGGAGCAGATGGCACATCTTATCCCTACTTACGTACGTAAACAGAGCTTACAACTTTGACATCCATGTTATGATCAATTGACAGCTGTCAAAACAAGGTATCCGTTGACCAGTATCACGTTGCTATATCTGGACATTTCATTTCAACTTAAACGAAGCAATTGTATGAAAACGCGGCAATCTCGTTTGCACGTTGTTCACTGCTGAATTGAAAGACGGGAAGAAAGCGTGCTGGAGGACATAGATCTTCGTGAATATTCTCGCTTTATTTACTTATCTACAGCATGGAAAGTTATGCCAAGTGATTTAGGATAACCTCTTAACGGGAAGATCCGAAATAATTGTTGACCTGAAGATGATATATCGGAGTACGAGTCAAAAACAGCGAGAGTTGAAGCACTGTCTTCGGTTCCTGCGTGCTCAGAGCCGGTCAAGTTGACTGAAGTGACGGATAAAAGACTGTTAAAAGCTACACCGAAAGGAAGAAAGATGTTGATCTTCGCTGATAATTCAAATTGCGTATATGTCCGTGGTGTGAGATTATTACGAACATTGGACGAAACTACCGTTTTCGATGCTTCGTCTCCGATGTTATTTGGCTGGTGAAAGCTTTATTTGCCCTGCAGAATTTACAAGCCTTCTCAAAATATGAGGTAACAAACGTAAATGCACATATTTTGTTATGAGAATCTGTTTATACTTCATTTATGAGCGAATTCGATGTTGTGTCGGTTTTCAGATCTTCCCGTCAACTATATAATATAAGCTTAAATTTCGTTAAAACGGCTGCTTTCAAACCTCTTAGCTTTAATCACTAATGTGAACTTTTGCCTATTAAATGTGTCGTTTCAAATAGTGTTTTTTTAGTTAGTGGAGTTAACTGTGAGGTTCATCGTTGGATTTTGAAAAGAATATTCAATTATTGAGCTACACGGATCAAAAACATGATTTCGCACGCTGCATTTGCAGAAAAATCCCGCAAACAAATCAAAGCAAAAAACGAGTAAACCTTCGGCAACGATACTTCACACCAACGAATTAAACGATTTATTATCCAACTGCTCTATTTCACTCGCTTGCACTGATTTTTGTCATTTTGGTGAGTGTGTTGAAATCTCGTACGCGTGATAAATTTTTAGATTCGTAAACGAGTATTTACGCCGGTTTTTATATTGCGAGTTGCCTGTGCTTGGGTGATTGAGTTCAGACTTTTCCTGACGCATATTTGCTTGTTAGAAACGAAGGAAATTCATTCACTTCTCTGCATAAAATTCTCTAGGGTATTTAGCAATGTGTACGAAAAAACATGCAGCGTACACTGGCGTAGTAATCATGCAACCAAACCAAGAGGGTTCAAAACTACATTGTAAGCGTATTAGACAGCGAGCACCACTTCCTAAATCACAAACTGTCACAATTCTTACACAAAAAACTGCTTAAGAATGACTTAAACCGGCTCCCAATGAATTTGCTGAGTTAGTTTTGGCGCTGTGATTTTCTTTGTTGTGGCGTGAGTTCATTTTGTTTTAATAGCCGCGAGTTCACTTTGTTCAGTGCATTGAGTTGATCTGTTTGCCTTGAGTTGATTTTTTTGCCTTGACTATTTTGAAGTATATCAAAACAAATTTATTCCCTTCACCAAGGCCCTTTTTACATTGAATAACCCTTAGAGTTATGAAAAGTCTTAACACTAAAATTTGATGTGTGCGTCTACGTGCGTACGTGCATGAGGAACCCAATAAAGTGCAGCGAGATGTACCTATATGGGCAACCGTATACGCTTAGAAATAGTGTGGCTACTTATTAATTGGGAAACAGTGCAAGCTCGAGCAAAAAAAAATAATAAATAGGAGCTCCGCTTTTAGGCCTGCCTAAATCTATATATTATATTACAATGTATTACTTGTTTTATGCTGGCAATAGATCATTAACTTACAGCTCATGATGTTCATCGTACATTTCTGTGTGTCCATGGGATACTTGCGTAAATTCATTCGACAAACGCCTGTTAATGAAATCCTGAAAGCATGTGAAACGGATTTTCATCAGTAAAGGACGTGTTTTAACAATCGTTTTATTTACATCCTCCAGTTGTGGTGGTTGAGGCACGATTTGCTCAGTTTGAACTGACTGAATGACTGTCTGACTGGCTGTCTGTCTGACCGACTGACTGTCTCCTTACTGACTGACTGACTGACTGACTGACTGACTGACTGACTGACTGACTGACTGACTGACCGACTGGCTGACTGACTGACTGACTGACTGACTGACTGACTGACTGACTGACTGACTGACTGACTGACTGACTGACTGACTGACTGACTGACTGGCTGGCTGGCTGGCTGGCTGGCTGGCTGACTGACTGACCTACTGACTGACTGACTGACTGACTGTCTTCTGACTGTCTTCTGACTGACTGACTGACTGACTGACTGACTGACTGACTGACTGACTGACTTACAATACAGGTTATATTTCAACTACTAACAAGCAAGGAACGTACAATACATATTTTTATACTATAATAATTGAACTATTAATTATTTAATTGCTAATTAAGCAAAATCCACCAGGATGTCGAGTAATATTTATTTAAGTTGGACAAAAATCGAGTACCAGAATAATTTAAATCCTATTGCGTTATTTTCTACCCTAAATAAAAGGTAAAGATGTAAGTAATTAACCACGATAACACCAAAAAACAATTTCTTATCAGAGCCCTTGAAATGAAGTTGAAAGTTGACAAGGTCTAGGCAAAATATCACGTGTAGCCATTTTGTAAAATCGTCTTTAAGCGATTCAGTAGAATTCAGTGGAACTTCGAAATTTGTTTACGACGTTTGGTGTTGTCAGAAAAGAATTCTTTTGATACGATATTTGAAGCAGTAACACAGGAGTTTGCAATGACGTGTAAATATTTTTAGTACAAAAAATTAACGCAAAAGCTTACAATAAGGTGTAAATAATTTTGGTACATAATTTTGTCCAATAACTACTCCTGGCGGATTCCGTCTTAATTACACTTCGGATTTAAATGTCCTTTCTTTTCTGAAACATAAGATAGGTATATTTAGCTATAATTTTGGAGGTACTCTTATTATCTAATTTAGATAAGTACATTATTTTATCGTGAGCAGCTAAATTGACAAAATGAGGAGATGGTGGAATGCAGCTCCTTTAAAAACAAGTTCTTAGCTGGTCATGGTAATCTAGCCTCTTTTAGCGCTGATATTCGAAATTTCCTTTTGAACATAATTTTCTAGGTAGAAAATGCTCACCTTATACTAAAGTAAACAGTTCCATTTGGTAAAAACATTAGCACATAGTTTCTCTTGGTAACTTCGTGGAAGTTTGACTTCTTTTCGCTGATAAAGTATGTATCTGGAATCCAAATTTTGTCCAGTAAGTCTCCCTGCGCAACAATCTGATCTGTGCCGGTGAACTTAAGCCGAGGATCTTGCCACGTTTGCCGCAAGTATATCGTCATCCTGTAATCCTTTAAAAAAGGTATAAACAAAATAAGGAGGAGTCTGTACATGTAGAATGAGTAGCAAGAGTATCTTAAGAACGTTATGTCGTTTTGTTTGATATTCATCAGCCATGGCAATGGCACCGTGGGTGACAGAAGAGGACTCGTTCCAATTATCGCACAGATCTGTCGCACTGTTTTAGGTGTGATGGCCTGGATTATGGGGTGCGAGCAAGTTCGAAGTTATTTTCAAAAAATGAAACCTGTAAAACATTACGGTTGTACTTTTATATGAAATGTATACTAGACTCTAGTAAAAATACCGCTGTTTTGCAGTGACTGCAAAACAGCCGTATTTTTTGCGAACGCGCTCGAGCGGTCTTCGAATCGAGAGGTCTGGACCCAATATGTCAAAACGGATAATACACCAGTTGAACTACTCAAAGCAAGCCTAAAATATAACTGAAGTTCGAGAACAGCCACGCTCCTTAAACTATTCAGTGTCACATCTTTGTGTACATCCATCGAACTGAGACCTGTAAAAAAAATTGGCTTAGGAATACTTAGGCTTAGGCATCAAGCTGCCTCGACTTATTCTTCGAGTCCAAATAGGCAACTAATTTTGCGTTTAGCAATCCACGCTCGTCCTCCGACCCACATGCATGCACCATTATTAGGCATTACACGCAAGCGGCAAAATTCTGATATTTTTTCTCAGATGTATTCCCAGATTTGCAATATTCTTTAATTGTAAGATAAAAATAATATACAAATCCGACAAGATAAAGTCTTACCATGTTAGTAACAGAAATTTCGCCGATATCCACAATATACAAATCGACATAAACGGTGACTGGTCTTCCTGCGATAAAACAAAACTTCAAACAGTTATTTACTCTGCGTAGTAAATAAGTTTTTTTTTTATAAATCTGCTGACCAGAGTTGTGAGAGCTACATTTTCCCTGAGGGACATAATTTGGCTACGTGAAGCTTCCTTGACAATGACGTAAATTTTCTCTGTGAATGGAGGCGTGAAAAGGATGATCCAAACAATTAAAAAATTATTGGATGAGGCCCTTTTTCGTGATGTCCGGAATAATCAAGGTGTTATCGGCCGAAGCCGAAAGCTGAGGCTGATAACAATAACTGAGACCTTGATTATTCCAGATATCACAAAAACCAACACTAATGATTTTTTTATTATACATTGTTTAAAAAATAATGACAAACACACTGCTGAAAAAGCGAGTCGACGAGCCATGTTTTTATCTTTTCTGATTTCGCTGTGTTCAAGATGACACTCACCACCCGTGAACTTGAAATTGCTCTTGGAAATCATGCATTGCGCGCCCAACCTACGTACAGAGTATTCGTGAATCTGCTAGCAGATTAGTGAATGATCTGTAGGTTTCGCTGATTCCCAGAATTGGCTGCACCTAGGCTCTTAGCCAATGAGAAGAAAGGTAGTGACTACAATGTATAATGAATAAACTTATTGATTTACCTCCAAATTTCGGGCGCAGACGCTTGTCATAATTAGTCAAAAGTAGATTCAAGGTGTCTGTGGCATTCCTGGTTCTTGCTTGCTCTAAGGCATGGCTAATGTGTAAAGTATCAGTAGAAACAAAAGATTAACAAGCAAACAAATAAATTTAGCTACATGAAAGTGGCAGCCAAATTAAACTCACTTGGGGATTTGTTATGAAAAGTTAAGAGCCAATATTAAAACCGACTTGTATGCAGACAAAACAGTTTAAACCACATACGCTATAGTGCTATGTGATTCTTTGAGCTTTTGTTCAGACGAGGCGAAAAACGAATACGCGAGCACCCAAAAAACGACGAAAGATTCAAAGACAATAATACTGGCTTGACGTAAGATATATTTTATTGGTGGGAGTTTTGTATTCAATATTCACATAGGGGTCAAAGCACGGAATAATTAGTTAATCTGATTTAATTATTTAAATTTATTTTTCTTTATTACAAGACACTGCTTGAAATGTGGCATGATGAAAGCTTTATTGGAATAACAATATTATATATTTAGTGGCCTTTTCCTCTGTGTTAATATTACGGATTTCAGTGAAGTCTTTCATGAATTCAAAACAGTCGAACATCAAGAGTTCGAGTCGCTGGAGTTGCGAGTTTCAAAGGAAAAATTAGAACAAGTTATTGAGGGTTAGAGTTATCGGAATTGATAATATTCTGTTCAACGTTCATTCGCTAGTTCGATTTTGCTTCAGTTTATATAATAGCTATATTCTGATAGTAGTTGAAAAAATAAAAGTTGCCTTTCATATACTTATTGTATGCCTTTTGGCTGTGACGCATTAATACCCACAAACTTTTTGTTCGCCTTTTTGGTTCATGATACAGCATTGGTGTTCAATTTATCTCTAATTCAAAATGATAGAATAACAGGCTGCAACATGGATAGAATCGATATTGAATGGTTCACAACCTGACTTAGTTGTGACATCTTAACATTACCAACAATGTGTATCTGCCAATTAACCAAATGAGCGCAATACCGAAATATCTTTACACCTTAAATGAGATTTGCGATTACAATACTGTCAGGTACTAGAGCATGCGGATACTTACTGTTTGAAATCTTGATCCGTATCGTTTGCTGAGGCAAACACTAGAAAGCTGACGGAGAAAGACAGGCAAAGTGCTTGAAAGTGCATCTAGGAGTTGTCGCTCCAACCGAGACTACGGAAATGAAAATTTCAGAGTTGTGAATTAGATATGAAGTGATCATCCATCAATTATCAAAAATGCATGACATTTTTTTGTCAACATGTGGTTGATTAGTTTATTCCGTTATGTCTACGACCTTGGAAGCTTTCACAATAAGAAAATAATGGAGAGAAAAGGAATGGACGACAACTGCAAATAACAAGAACAAAAGTAAAAACTAAAATGCGACAGTCGATTAACAAAAATATTCTGTAGTAAAAATCATTGTTATCAATCTGCTTGTTTTATCAAATATGATTTCGTGTGATAAAATATTTAGTTGTACCAAAATATACATAATTTTCAGTCTCAATAATGAGATCGGATATTAAGCTTATTAAGGGTGAATTGATAACAGTAAAACTCACAGAAACATACCCCTCGTTAACGGCAGAATGGATTCGTTAATGGCAAATTGATGTCGTTATTGAGCAGACTGAATAAGCCATTCATAAAATGGATAATGCAACATTCAAATTGAACCTCCATTCAATAATTGGATGTTGATTGGATTAATGAATAAAAGTCTTGCCATAGCTTCAATGAAATGAAACTGTAGGATTCCCCTGTACTAGTTTGCCAAGAAAAGCCTTCACCCAATTTTTTGGTTCTTTAATTTCGCTCTGTATGCGATTTCCGTGACTTTCCAGATGTCGTCCAAACCCTTTAAAACATGATCATTTTTCTTCTAAAATGCCAAAGTTCAAATTTATGTTTAAAGTGTACAATGGGATTGTAAGAGGGTAAAAGGTTGCATGCACATCGACAGCAAACATATAACTAGAGCGATCGATCGATCGACTGCTTTTGTTGGCAACGAGGCAGTCGAACCAAGAGTCGTGGCTGACTCGGTGGCAGAATCAAAGAGCCGCGTGAATATGAGAAAAAATCGCAACTTCTGCGCAAGGAACTTTCGTTTTCCATATTTGTAATACCCCATATTTGGGTTGCATGGTTCTTCCAATCTCGTTTCCAGGCTCTCTTTCCTTGCTGAAGAGCAAATAACCATTGTTGCGCCGCAAAATGTAATAATCGCCGCAAAATGTAATACTAACGCAAATTGTAATAATAACCGCCGCAAAATGTAACAAGAATGGTAACGCAAAATGTAACAACTTTTTAACGCAAAATGTAATAAACGTTCTAACGCAAAATGTAATAACGCAATATGTAATAACTCTCAAAGTATCCTAAGACGAAGCCAAAGTGGGTTTTTAATAAACTTGTAATCAATTGTATTTGGAAAAACAACAATGGTAACCTAACAGATTAACCCTATTCAGACCGGGCTTTTTTGGATCTTTTCAGACCGGCAGGGGGGGGGGGGGGGGGGGGGATATAAAGTACAGGATATATAGTATTTCAAAAATCTATCTTTTTATATACGTCACGTGAGATGATGACGTCACATCACGTGACAGTTACATCATGATGTCAAAACAGCCGCCATCTTGGATCCACCATCCTGGATTTCAAAATTTTTCCTAAACGTTTTCCCAAAATTACTGAAAAATACTCAAAACTTGTAAAACTGTGCAGAAAAAACTAAAAGAGGTGAAAATAATTTAATTAAAGTTAATTTTCACTAATGGAAACTCAAAAAATTACAAATTTGAAAAAACATGTCTGTTAAAATGACGTTGCCGTGGTAACGTCAAGTTCCAGACACAACAATCTATCCTACCAATTTAATCCCAGATAAATTTTAGATAAACTCGCAAAGTTTGGCAGCTTTTGGTTGTATCTTGAAAAAGTTATAAACGTTCAAAGTCAGCGCGGACACTTTATGCGGGCACTTAATAGCAATAGCATTCTGACCATGTATGGGCAGCGAGCACATCGATATATATCGATATTGAGTAAGATTTTTATTCCATTTAAAAAAAAATCGCAACCTGGCTTTTGCATGATATTATTCGCAGGTTTAACACTGTTTTTACGCAAGTAATATAGCAGAAAAATATATTTTAACAACTTTATTACATTTTGCGTTATTATTACAATTTGCGGCGATTGTTATTACATTTTCCGTTAGTATTACATTTTGCGGCGGTTATTACGTTTTGCGGCGTAACAAACCATAACGGCGTCCACGCAGCTCGCTGTTTAAATCTTCAATGTGGTTTTTCACTCCTTTTACAATTAAAATCTACCTTTCTGGAATTCTAAATAGAAAAAGAATACCTAAAAAGATATACACTCAACCGCCGAAAACTCTTAATCCTGAACCCTGTGTAAAATTTAGTCTTTTTTGTTGCCGATTTTCATTTTGTTACAACTGGTTTAATGAAACATGTTTTGTTGGTGTGAAAAAGGTACAAGATTAGGGTGCCTATTTTGGTTAGCGGAGGTTTTTTTCTTTCAGAATTTTATGGTATTAACCGCAGTTGTTTATATATACCATTTTGCTTCTGGCTCGCTACCTAGAGATGTTTTCTAATAAAAGTTAAGCGTTAAGTAAAGCGTTAATTCTTTGATGACGTTTTGAACTTTGCAGCAGGGCAATTATTTTTCAAATAGGAGAATCCTCGAATTCCAAAAGTGCACACTCTCTTTCTTACCATACACATTGTGCGAATCATTATTCCTATATCAATCATTTCTTGATTTTATCGCATAGGAAAACATGATATGTTTCCGAAATTTGTGAAAGACATGCAAGTATGAAATTTGCTTGTCCTACATCTTTTTAAACGCTACTATCTCGGTTGTTTTGGGTACGATTGAGCTGACATTTTCTAGAGACATAAAAGAATGACGGAATTTACGAATGCCGTTTTTGATTTGGTAGTTTGCGCTATACTTCGACGCTAGGGCGCCATTAGCACGAAATTGCGAAATCCATGATTTTGTGCCCAAGTTTGCGGATCGAGTAGGAGACAGCACTCTGTGATTTTATCAAAAACTGTTGAGTCAAGAGCTCTAGTGTGCCATGGTGGATTTTTTATTTTAAACTTTGCCAGCGAGTAAACATCGTTTAAATGTGCAAATTTGAATTTAACGCCTTTTATCTTTTTTTTTAAAGCACTCTTTTAGAATTCCGCTTCTGTCATGACACACTTAAGTATCCCTGGTATACCTCTCTGAAATGCTAGCTCATGAAGATCTAAATCCGCGATGAATTCTTGGACACAAAATTGTAGGAAAAGTCCAAATTTTAAGATTTCCGAAGGTGTTCCGATTAAAACACGAGTGCCAAGGGAGATAATTATGGTAATTATGGTAATGGAATTCCACGCTTTGTGTCAGAAAATTACAATGCGTTTTCAAAAAGAACACGTTTACTAATGAATTGTAATGCGTTAACTCCAGTTTTTTACTTCTAATCTTTGATGTATAAATCATTGAAACTAGGATATCTATTTTTAGAGCCGATCTATTACATGTTACGTTTGAGTAAACATTTTGCTCACAAGATCCGTGCCACACGTGAACACTTCAAATCACGCGCCATATTTTAGCATAATTATTTTATTCAGTCATGAATGTTTCGTACACTTGTCGATGTCAGTCGTTGCATATCGTGCATACGCTTTACATAAATGCATAATGATGAACCTAATGTGTCACCCGTTGGCTGTTACCCTGTATTTATTTTCATTTCTTATTCATCCTTTTTTTAATTTGTGAAAGCGAAGTAGAATAAAAAAGTAACATGTATATACTCAATGATGAATATATATGCGACTAACCACAAAATGAATGAATTGTAAGAAATCGGTAAGAATTGCTATTTACTATTTAAAGATAATGATTCAAGAGGTTTTAAAGGCTTCTTGCTGTTTTCTGCACAAGAAGTTGAGCGTCCTAATTTTTAATGTACAAATAATTCAAAACAGTTATTATCCTTTTATTCCGATGCAGCCAATAGTTCTTAAAACGGTTAAGATTACTAACTGCATTATACATTAATATTCATATATACACTCCCGAAGTTTGTTGTCATTGCAAGAACAGGTATTCACCATCGGAGGTTAAACTTCTTAAAACAATGAAATTAAACGGCAAAATTTACAAAACATGAAGCATTTATACCAAACAAAAAAGGTAAAGACAGATTTGTCCTGTCAAATCGGTCAATGCATAAATATTATATACTGATGTGGTGGATTTGTGTAAAAATCTCGTGAAAAAGCCCATTTCACATTCAAAACCACCATACCGGCCGGCCATTTCTGACGTATTGTAGCGACCATAGTTTCCTTTTTATATGTTGCTTATTTTACAATTAAGTAAAATTCGTAAAAAAAAAATGTTTATAGCCCCCTCCATCACTTGATTGACAAACTGATAATAAACTTGTCTGAGTAGTAATTTGGCCGGTTTATCATAGTAACAGCAATAAGGCGTGTAAATTACGCAGCAGATAATTAAACAAGAATTACACATAGTAATATCTGGGAACTATTCCACGCGATCATTAACGCTACCAAACGCGACCATTATATTGGTCTGCTATCTTTATTCGAGTATAAGAAACCTTTCGTACAAAAGCAATATTTTACAGTTTTGGTATTTAAGCTGTCTTCCTAACTGAAGGGTTATCCAAGTAATAGCTATCGATAAATTGTTAGCTTTATATCATGCTATGTATTATTAAAAGTGACCAAATTAAAATTATTCACCGAATTCCTCGTGAAAATTATTGCAGACTGTCTGCACGTAATGGAGGTAGACTTTCGAATCAATATTCATCAACGCTGGAATTAATAATTGGAATGTTTATCAGGACCCCTTTTTCCTATATGTAACAAACAACAACTAAACCCGCAATAATTAAATTCTCTATCTCTTCAACAATACTAGTGGCATTAAAGAAACATAAATAAATTGTATAACAGTTGGATTGAGTCCTTAAGGACTAAAGCGACAAATTCCTAGACTGAAGGTTACTTACCGTTCATCCACTTAATTTTAAGTACTGCCATTAACCATTTGGATTGATAGACGTTTCAATGGATTGAAACCGGACAAAACCATCCTTTTGTGGAGAAAATAACAGGGCGTAGTTTCTAATGTTCTTGACTTCACAAGTAATCAAATTATGAAACCGTGACACGGTAGGAATCGATCAGTTTGTCCTTAGGTTTTGTTTGTTTTAAGTTACTATTTCTTTTTTTGGATTAGTGGTTACCCAACGTCATTGGTTATTTTAAGTCCGTGGTTTTGGTGACCATGTGTTGGTGATTCTTTACATCCTATGTAGCCTATAGAACGTTTTCAGTCACATGACCAGCCCATATTGGTTTGCTAAAACAAAAGACTATTTTTCCGGGAGGAACGGCTTGGTACACCAATATGGCCGCCGTTTCTTTGTTTGGGAACAGCAATATGGCTGCCGTGACGCCATATGAAAACGCTCTGATGTGTCCTGTTGTTCAGTGTTGTTCTTGTTGTTCGTAAGCATGGGGATGCACAAAGTGTCCCGTCTGCAAAAGTATTCATGTTATAGAAATCAAACTTGCATGTTATCTAAAGCATTCACAAGCATTTATTTTGATGGCAGTCATCTGCCAATTATGACGTCATACCACGCCAAAATCACGTCGAACTGCCAAACACTTTCTGTTTTTCCCTATTTCCTCTCGAATCCTCTGTGGTTTCTTTTGCGTTATTGCCTTATAGTATTTGTGGTTTTGCTACGAATATAGTTGTCTACGTATGACCTACGAAACAAAGAAATCCATCATCCGTTTCATTAGTTAGGTTCTTAATTTTTCGAACGTGCTCGGGAAACTTATTGTTTAGATCAAAGTAAGGCTCAATTTCAACGCTGTAAAATGCCTAACGCAGACACAGAAGTAAGTCTTTTCACTTTGTGCATGTTACATTTCTATAACCTTTTACATTGGACTAATGAATTTCGAAGTTTATAATAGTTTCTAGTTAGTTACGTCTTAGTTAGTTTTCGAAATCGCCTTTTTTACATCGCTTTCATCGTTTACATTGCTTCGCTACACATCGCCTCATTTCCAAGCATTGTTAACGTCTCATCGCTTCAAATCGTGTTAGGCTCAGTGCAATCTCGGAGTTAGAGTCAATAGCATACACATGGCGTTTCCAGTACATGATATACAAATATTTCAGTTACGCCGAAAACTATGTTGAAATTTCTTGAAATAATAATTTCAGTAGAATCTCTATTAAGCGGCCACCTTGGGGAAAGGGAAACTGGTCGTTAATAGATGCTATTTTATATCATTGTTACATTATGTTCACATTATTTCAATATATACAAAATAGCTTGAGAAGGAATAACGGAATCTCATGCATGTTGAATGATTTTATCATCCGTTACTTTCTTTTACGACCCTTGTCTGACAGAGCTTGTTTAAAACATTGCCAAACATCGTACATGTGTATATTACATTCTTGCTGGCCGCTTAATAGGGACATCAAAAACAATCGAAGAACGCTCATCGGGACGACAGCAAGGCAAACAGGGGCTCGACGGTATTTATTTTAGAGAAATTAAAGAAAAACCTTACATTGAAATATGAGATTTAACACCCGGTCATCTGAACGAATCGTCTTTGTGCCTTCTTGTTTTGTGTGTGTGAAACTTTATTCTCCATTCCCAACATTGAAAAATTGTTTAAACTTTGTGAATATTAATCGTCCCGTAACGTGAAATTTGTTATTCTATAAAAACAGTTTACTATAAGAAATATTTAGATAATGTTCGCATTATACTGAATCATTTGTTTCAGTACGTGTGAAACTATAGAGCGATTTTAATTAGCCCGTGAAGCAATGTCTAACAGTTAGTAAGGTAAGTAATAGTCAAAAATGAATAAAAGAAAACAATGGTATCAGTAAACAGTATCCAATAGTGTAATAACTATTTCACGGGCTTAGTAAAATCCGCTCTATTCTTTATTCCCAATATTGGAAACTAGTCTAAACTACAAGAAATAGTAAAATAATGTTTTCATTATCATTTGTTTTGATCAGATAATCCGAGTCACTCGAAAGTCTTTCTATTTTTTTTCCATAATGCCTCTTTTTTGAAAAAAATAAATATTTACAAGGCTAAAAAATTAATGAAAAGCTTTAAAAGTGAAAAAGCCGAACGTTTTAGATTTAAATTTAGTAGTTGTCAGGGTAAGTGCTCCAATGATGACTAAAGGTCGCGTAGGACCATTGCTATCATTATGTATGCATTTATTTATAGAATATGTACGAACTGCGACGACTGAAGCCGACGGCAAACGAAATATTCATGAGAATATTTTCTAAACGTTCTTTGTATCAATAATTGCACGTTATTGTTCTCAGCTTTGATAGCTTTGTGTCCCGTGCGCTGGAACATAGCGAGGCTAAACTTCAGAATACCCGGCCACTTTTTTTGTGTCTTCTAATCCTGCTACCGCGGTCCCGAGGTGGCCATAATGAGATTCAGTAGCTGATCACACGGTAACGAGGTCATAGCCGAAGCAAGCGCGCTAAACATACGAGTATACCTCGTTCTTAAATCCATGAGCCGAAACAGGCGTGCTAAACACATGAGTATACCTCGTTCTTTAATCCATCAGCCGAAGCAAGCGCTTAATTATTCGTTGACTTCGGGAGTGCGGGACCGCGGTAGCAGTAGTTGAACACCTCTCATTTTAATTATTCCATGACTTCGGGAGTGCGGGACCGCGGTAGCAGTAGTTGAACACCTCTCATTTTAATTATTCGTTGACTTCGGGAGTGCGGGACCGCGGTAGCAGTAGTTGAACACCTCTCATTTTAATTATTCCATGACTTCGGGAGTGCGGGACCGCGGTAGCATTAGTTGAACACCTCTCATTTTAATTATTCCATGACTTCGGGAGTGCGGGACCGCGGTAGCAGTAGTTCAACGTCTCTTATTTTAATTATTCCATGACTTCGGGAGTGCGGGACCGCGGTAGCAGTAGTTTAACGTCTCTTATTTTAATTATTCCATGACTTCGGGAGTGCGGGACCGCAGTAGCAGTAGTTTAACGCCTCTTACTTAAATCATTTACCCACTCCACTGCGATAGCACGGGAGCACGGGAGCAATAGATTTATACACGAAAAAAAGTGGCCGGGTATTTTGAAGTTGCTCCCATAGCGAATTATCATAATTAGACCGGTACAGCTTTGAATATAGCGCACGTTGTTGTAAACATAGACTCGGAAGGTCCTCGGAAACGGCAAGACCTGCAATTTTGTGTCCAAGTTTTCTCCGCCGATACAGAATTTCATGAGTTGATTGGCAAGGAACATAAACTTGGCGTACTCTATTGTGTCCTGGTCAAAGCGAATTTTGAAAATGCTTTTTTTAAACGAAGATAGCACGTTTCGAGGTTTAGATTTCACATTTTTACTCTCTTAGAAGTCAATAACTCCTAGCAATTTTTGATTCGAGAATCTCGTTCTGAACAGGGCACAAAAGAGGTTATGACTTACCACTAGATTATATACATGTATATAGTCGTTTAACTTGTGCTATATTCTAGCTGAAAACTTGGACACAAAATAGCACTATCTGCAGATTAACATTTAAGAGTTGGTAAAATTTCTGTAAAACGATAATCGTGATGTAATTCCGTCATCCTCTAATATCCTTGATAATTTTTAGAGGAATCGAAGCTCAGAATTAAACCATTACAATAAAATACCCCCTCAAAAAAAAATTGGCTAATGAATTTATTAATGGGCAAGGCTCCTGTGCGATCTTAATTACATGTAAGTCTAGCTTTTAGAGTTTTTATCATTTTATTGCTCTTGTAAATATGCTTCTTTCTATTTTCGTTTTCCGCTTGTGTAATGCATTTAAAAAATCACAACGCAATCTTTAAAAATATCACAGGAAACTGATACATTTATTTTAGAGAAATTAAAGAAAAACCTTACATTCAAATGGGATTTCACACCCGGCCATCTGAACAAATCGTCTTTGTGTCTTTTGTTTTGTATTCACAACATTGAAATATTGTTTAAACTTCGTGAATAGTAATCTTCCCTTAACGAAGAATTTGTTATTCTAAAAATACAGTTTACTATAAGAGATATTCAGATAATGTTCGCATTATAATGAGCCATTTGTTTTAATTATAATCCGAGTCACTCGATAGACATTCTATTTTTTCATAATACTTCTTTTGGAATAAAATAAATATTTACAAGGCTAAAAAAATGATGAAAAACTTAACAAGTTAAAAAGCTGCACGTTTTCGGCCTTAATTAAGTGACCATCAGGTTATGTATTCTGTTTTTCATATTCAATTTTTTTTAGTATTTATTCTTTCATTTTTTTTACCCATGTAAATATCTCTATTTTATTTTCATTTTAAACTTCGACCAGTTTGCTGTCTTTAAAAATCTTAACGCAATCTTTAGAAATATTGCAGGAACCTGACACTACTTCATTGTTCTCTGTGTTCAGCTTCTGCCTTAAAAAATAATGAGAAAAAAAAGATATTGACGGTATATGTGTTAATATTTGCGCAGGTTCTGTATAAGGGTTGGTTGCACCACTGCGATATTTCACACCTTTAACGCCAGTGAAATGGCTTACTTCGCGTTTCTTGTTTTCGTGCTTTTTATGATTCCTCGTTTCACCTTTCAGTTACCAGAGGAAGGTAAGTCTCGGATTCGTTAAGAGCAGACCCGTGATTACAAGGAAAGCAGGACAGGGAATTCACTTTGGTGGTACCTCAGTTTTGTTTCCTCTTATATTCCATGGCTATGTGGAGCATAGATGACCCCGTTAGATTAGTGTTCCCACCATTGTGACCCAATGAGTTCGATTCTGGCCGGGTTGCATTTGTTTGACGTGCTCATTTTTGGCTTGTTCCTCTGGGCACTCAGATTTTCCTCCTTCCTCTAAAACCAACATTCTAAATTCCAGTCTTATGTAGGTGTAGGAGCCACATGAAAACCAGCTGCGATGGACACGGCTTTCATCTCTATGATTTGCAAGTTAGCCGCTTGTTCTTGACCAAGAGTTTTTCACAAGCTATATCTTTCCCCAAAAGTTCACACGCATATTCCAATTGTACCTGTGCAGTGATTAAATAAACACTCAACAAAATTTGGCTACGCCTCTGTGAAATCCTATTTATTTTATATATTTATTCTGCTCCATTGAAGGACTTGATAGGCAACTTCTTCCACGCCTCTATTATCTAGGCTAGATAGTTATTTTCATAGTCATGGTCATGGCAATTTTTCTTGGACAATTCTGTCCAAGGGGGTAAGGAGCAATGAGGTAAATCCTTTGTGAATCACCAACCTGTGAAACAAGACCAAACCGCAACACCGAGAACTCCGTGCTCTAATCTTTGCTTTGTGGGCTCTTTAACATCCCCTGCTGGCCGTATATGTAACACTGAAGATGCAGGAGACGGGGCCAGTGGTTTATATGCAGGAGCAGGAGACGGACCTTCGATCATTTCCTTTCAGGCTACTAGAAGGGCTAACCTTTCAATGATATTTTTCCTTGCTTGTGTTCGTCGTGATGTCGCACGAGAGACCTCCGTAATGGAAGATTTTCCTAACCGCCTTTTATGATTGATGGTGGTCATATAATCAACCATTTCAACAGTATGTGATTATAGCTTTACTTTTCTAGTGTTACATCCGAATCATTAAGATTATTTTTTATCAAGGAAATGAAGAGGAATCGCTTCATGAAGGTGACATCAAGCTGTCGTTTAATCAACAACTAGCCCTTGAGTTGTTCGGAGATCCAACCGCTCCTGTAATGGGCGCCAGAGGAATAACAAAATATCAGCACTTACTGTGGGACACGCGCGTGGTTCCATACAACATATCACGTGAACTAGGTAAGTGGATACTCTAAACCAGTCACTGTCGACTTATGATTTGATTGACAAATAATGTCCAGTTATCTCACGTCTATCACCAATGAGTAGTTTAAATCTTATAAAGCTGAAGCTTTTGTTCCTTGATCTTCATCTTTTCCTTTCTATGGCCTTGCTGCGTGGATGCCATACCACACTCTTTTTTTAATTTGGTTGTGGGGGTTTTGTTGTAGATTAATAATATAAGGAATAAAACCACAATTTGGATGATTTGCTTTATTCTCAAAAATTGTCCTTTCAATAGTGAGTAGTATTAAATGTCGGAAAAAAAAAACACAGATTCGATAAAATTCTTTTACACCACATTTTTTGGTTTCGTCTTTGTTGTTTAATTTTAATTTACTTTGCTCAGGCTACCCGGCTACACACTGCTGATTGTTGATATTATTGTTTCAGACGAGAACCCCACAGCCAGAAATGTTATCCTCAGTGCAATGCGGGAATGGGAGCAAAGTTCTTGCTTGAGGTTTGTGAGACGAACAACCGAGCAAAACTACATCGAGTTTTTCAAAGGAGGAGGGTAAGACACATGTTTCATTTAAAGGGAACCTCTGCTCTTATGATAAGTTGACGTTGGAGTGTTTGAAATAATGCCTAATTTTACAGGACAAGGGAGAAATAACTCTTAATAGCAACAATAAATAATAGTAATAGTTGCCCAACTGTTTTACACAAAGGATCCTCTGCTTCCAAACAATAGCGGCAACTATAATACGTCATAAAATCCAAAATGGCAGCGCGCGGCAAATTTAAAAGCGATAAACTTTTCCATTTTTGTTACTTTTAAATGTTATTTCTCCCTTGTCTCGTAAAGTTTGGAACTTAGGCGTTATTTCGAACAATTCAATGTCAACTTGTCATAAGAGTAGAGGTTCTCTTTAAACACTAACAGAGACATAACCACGTGGGGGCAACCGAAGGGAGATGGGGGAGGGCGGGGGGGGGGGGGGGGATTAACTGAGGGGCGAAATCGGGGACGAGGTGGGCAGTAGGGATTGCTGGAGGCCATAAGTGCTCGACATTAGCCACCAAATACCAGTTATATGCTTTATGCAATGCTTTCAAATGGCAAACTGCTAAAAGTCCCATTATTGACTGAGATGCTGTCGAATACGACAGGGCCTTCCAGTCTACTGTTTGGATGTATGCTTTCTATGGCATGAAATAAAGTAAATAAAAACATTATCATCAGCTTTCCAGTGTACATTTTGGATGTATACCTTTTAATAACAAAAGCATCAAAAAGCTAGATACTTAACCCAACCCCCGAGAATTCGACGCTTCTGTCGTACTGCCTTTTAATTGATTTTCAATGATTTCTCCTGCTCAGGTGCTGGTCATATGTCGGACGTCAAGGCGGAATGCAGCAGATTTCACTGGCCAGTGGTTGCTGGCATCAAGGAACTACTGTACACGAAATTGGTTTGTACTTTACACTTGAGTAAAGCAATTTTGCGACGTAAAATTTCCTGTGCTATCCCGTAAAAAGCACTTCATCATAAACTAAAGTTGGCTTATCTAAAGGAGTACTATCACGGACATTTTTAATTAAACGGTTTTCAAACTATGACTTTGCTCATTCATACACGAGATGCGTCTAGAACAAAACATGAAGTGAACTGTACAATGAGGAACTAATGATAATACATTTTAAGCAATTTTTCAGGCACAAGATCAGATTTTGGACAAAAAAACATTGTCTGACTTATTCTGTTTATGATCTTACCTTCTGCATGTGTAACTCTTGATAACTTAAGCACACCAATAGAATAATCATTTGTAACGAGACTACACCATTATTCAGTTCTAACTTTCCATTAACATAAATGTCTTTTGGATTTAAACTTTTTTAACTCTAGCTCTTGTAAGCGCGCCTTTAAGAAGGAAAATATTCTGCAGATAAAAGACCTCATTAGTGATTTAGAAGAGATCGTAGCAAGGTGTTAAAAAAGATGTATGTTAAGAAACTACATCATTTTAAGTTGGAAAGTGTAAATTTAAGAGATGCAGAGAAAAAAATTTGAACTAGAACAAGAGGACCGCTTTCAAATGCTGCTTGTGCATATGCTACGCATGAAGGGTTAATATAAAAGTGGACATATTTTAAAATTATCTTATGTGTTGTTTCTGATCACTGTAGGACATGCTATGGGATTCTGGCATGAACAGAGTCGTCCTGACAGAGATGAACACGTGAGAATTATATGGGAGAATATACCAGAAAGTAAGAATTCCCTTCAGTGAGTCAGAGGCTGTCCTAAAGTATCATATACATATATGGCATCAACGGTTTTTCAAAGCTCAGTTGGGGTAGCCCCTCGGGAGCATCTGATGTCTTGAGGCGCTGACCCTGTTTTGGGCAAACGTCCTTCATTTTGCCACCCTGTTTAAGACAAGGCGGACAATCCAGCTATTGCATACAGTTTAAAAGTTGAACGCATTTTTACTTACGGTAATTCGACCATAAAGGTAAGAAATGCGTATTTTCGAGCCATCGATAACCATACTGTACAAATTTACCGGGTGCTCAGAGTGCTCATGAGTTCACGGAGGAGGTGTATTTTCTTTAGTAGACTATACGGGAAGGCTGCATCCAAAAGTTGTCCCGTTTTCCGTCTGTAGATATATAAAAGGTGGGGATTTCACGAGTTGAATGATACAAAATTAAGAGGAACGAAAAACCTTCACCTCGGTTTTTAAAAGAACCTATATCAATAATTTATCAAACAGACCTGCAAAACGGTCGATTCATTCGACTATTTTAAGGAGTTTTTTACGTGAGAAAGTAAGACGAGATGCACTATCCGTTCTGTATGTGAAAAGGGCACCATTTGGTACAGGTATGACGTCACTCCGCATACTCTGGCCAAACCGTAACAATTAGCCAATTAATACGCAATAAATTTGACAGTTTCGTTAACATATTATTTTTTTACAGAGAAGAAACATAACTTCCGGAAGTATAATGTATCTCAGGTAGACTCCCTGGGTATTCCTTATGACTACCTATCCGTCATGCACTACTCATCTACTGCGTTTGGCATCAATGGCTCAACCACCATCGTAGCCGTCGATCCGTCTGTCATTCAGCTTGGTCAGCGGATCGGCCTCAGTCCTCGGGACATCACACAGGCGGACTTGTTATATCGCTGCAACGGTAAGAGTGGTAAAATTAAACTAGAAGGCGATAAATAAACGTAAATTCCTGCAAATTGGATGTTCTTTTAAGCTTTCATACTAGATATAAACAGTCGATACATGCGCTATCTACACGTTTCTATTTTTCTATCTCTTTTATTCCCAGAGTAAAGAGATGAACTATCATGTGGTACTGTATAGGTCAGAGGTTCTTTTTTCTTGTCTGTGGACGAAACCTTAGTGTGTGACAATTAAAATAAATATTATTGGGTAAAACGTTTATGGGGTGTTGTTTGTTCCCAAATATATTGCTAAAAAAGAATTTTGAGTCCACGAACAAGACATTTGATGCCTTGTGCTGTTGGTGATTGAAAAGTCTCTTCCTTTCCAGGGAGCCAATACCGACGTTTAACCCGGTCGTTAGAAAGTTAATCAACGTGGAGTACTGGTTTTGACTCACTGTTAAGGCTGGTTCACACTAGCGACGGAATCGGAAGCGGAGACGGAATCGGAAGCGTAAGGAGTGTTCCGATCCAGTGTAAATCAAAAAACGGAATCGGAAGCGGAGTCGGAAGCTCGACGGAATCGGAGTCAGAAGGATCAGAAGAGTTTCTTTTTCTACTGATTCCGCTTCCGCTTCCGTCGCTTCCGAGGTGATCGGAATCGGAAGCGGAAGCGGAATTATCAGCCAATCAAAAAACTATGTAGAGGTGTGTGTTATATTTTATTTAATGCATCTGGGACGTCGAACAAGTTTGTAAAACACTCGCAATCACTATGAAAACCAAAATACAAAACTGGCAACATATCGAAAGTAGAGCTCTCTGTCTGACGTACGACGTTCTCTCGCAAGGTTTCCAAATTCGCCTTGACTTTTCCTTTTTAAAAATACTCCACGTACCCGCAGCCTTCTCCTTCTCTGGTTCCGTTGCAGATTTGTTCTTCGCCGTATGAGAAGAAAAAGCAAAAGCAAATTAAAAGCAGCAGTCTCCCTTCATCTCCCGGGTCCGTCATCTTGAATGTCTGCAAATGAAAGCGAGGCTTACGCTGAAAGCGAGGCTTACGATTCCGCTTCCGTCGCGCCGATTCACACTAGATCAGAACTTTCTTCCGATTCCGACTCCGCTTACAACTCCGCTTCTGTCGCTTCCGTCGCTAGTGTAAACCAGGCTTTAACTTCCAGGTCGTTTGAAATTTCACATCAATAGAATAATGCTACAAAAGTTGACAATAACATGCACTAATAGCTGTGAATCAATGTTCAAGAAATGACATTCTTTGTTTTCATTTTGCTCAAAGGGAGTACCACCCGACCCCCAGTGATTCCCTCCCCCCAGCCACCCCCTAATGGTAAGTATAACAAATAGAAGCTGTTAAGTGATTTGACTGCCGACAATCGTTGAGCTACTGAGCCCGATAATTTGTGCGGATTGGACTAGCTAATATGAACAACATATGCTTTCATTTCACTGTTGGCATCGATTGTAAAGCATGGTTCATAGAAATGCCTGCCATCTAATATATTGAGATTGTTTCTGCTTGCTTACTTGACTAGCAAAACAAAGAAGCGAAATGAGACAGGGATAAGGACATGTATTGGACTTAATGCTATCGATGTTTTTTCTAGACTTTTTCCAACGTCGCTTGTTTTTAGCTGGGTTTTTTTCTCCTGCTTTTGTTTGCTTTATCAGCCCTCGCAAAAAATCTGTGCATGGAAATTGGTATTAACTATTCTGAGATTTTGTAACTGTCCTTATTTAAAAAGATTTTTTCCAATTGCAGCATACATTTTATTAGTTCTACAAGAACGTTTATTTTGCGGAGATCAAGCATGCCTTCCTCGTAGGTTCCTTCAGTTTCGGCCATTCGTCCTTGCAAAACTTAAAGGGGCTACGTCACGGGGATTTCGCACATTATTGGTCTAAACCGTTCTGAAATTAGTGGTAGGCAACTTGACCTATGAAAGCATTATCTTCGAACATCTAAAGGAGGACATGACCTTAATTTGTGAATAGAAATCAAACTAAAGCTATAAATATTGATTTTTTGACGACGCTTGGAAACAACTGAAAACGTTTAGCCTTAATTTTTCAAGTTGCAATCCATTTCCATCCAAGCCATCCGCAGATGCTTGTTGATAGTTTCAGTGCTCTAATATAGCAATTGTTAATAAAAATGGCCCATTATTTTTAGGTTTCCTACGCCACAAATATGGATTTTGGCTGTTCAAAAATCTGTTAAAATCCGTGACACAGCCTCTTTAATGTTATTGCATTTAGTGTATTTGTACCGAAGGCTGTGTAAAAAATAAGAAGACGTTGCCATATGAACATAAACTCCAAGCTTGCTTAATTGACGGGATCGAGTGCGTGTTTTATTAGTTCCAATTCTGTTTGGTTAGACTTTGGTTTACTCTTCTCTTTTTTTCCATTAGGTCCTGATGACTGCACATTTGAAAACGGTTTATGTGGATTTACCAACGTTGATGGCGACGATTTTGATTGGACGATTCGAATGGGAAAGACTCCAAGTGGAAACACTGGACCCGCGACCGATCACACGACACTTCGCTTTGGTGAGTGTATGGCACGGGCACTCACTGATAACAATTTAAAAACTGACAGCACGGATGTTTCGTGAGAATTTTAACTCTTTGGACGTTATCTGTGCCGTTTTCTCTAATCCGTCTCCATTTATACGTGGGATTCTCACAAAAGTTCCTGGAATACTCAGGATCACAAAGATGATTTTCATGCATCTTCAACTTCCGTTATCTTGACCGCAACTCCATTTGATAAATATATAATATAATATAACATGTTATATCAACGTTAAATGCAGAATATTTTGTGCGATGCCGTTTTTGCAGGATATTTCATGTACATTGAGACCTCGCGTCCCCGACAGCTTGGTGATGTAGCCATTCTGCAAAGCAAGCTCTTCTTGCCATCCGGGGAGCGATGTTTGAAGTTCTATTATCACATGTACGGTGATCACATTGGTGCGCTGAGAGTGTTATATTCGTCTGATGGTGTAGATACAAATATTTGGGAGAAGAAACAAGATCAAGGAAACCAATGGCTTTTGGCGAGGATAAACCTTCCTCCTGCTGGCATCTCCCCGTATACGGTATGCCAAGAGTTTAATGGAAGAGCTTAGCTTCGAAGTCAGTTAACAGACAAAGACAATTTATTTCAAAATGTGCTTCTTTTTCATATACATTTGATTTATGGAACAAACGTTTGCATTTTAAACGAACTTATACCTGATTCACACCAACAAAACGTGTTTAGTTAAACCAGGTTTAAGAAAATGAAAATCAACAACAGACAACTAACAGACTAAATTTTACATCGGGTTTAAATATGCTTTACTTGTGCTTTCATTGTGCCAAATTTGAAGTCGATAAACATCAGTCAGCAACTTCCATGAAGAAAACAACTTTAAACCATGTTTAACTAAACAACATTTAAACATGTTTAAGCTTTGGTGTGAATGGGGTATTAGTTGTTTTAGTTTAACCCTCACCGTGCTAAACCCGGATTGTTCCGGAATTTGGAGGAGCAGTCATTGAACCTATTGTGACGTCATCAGTTTGCTCGTCTGCGGGGGGGGGGGGGGGGGGGAATTTTCAGTGTGATAAGCAACTGATACAGCTAGGATAGATTTTTGCAAAGAATTGTCCATTTTGTTAATGAACTGCATTTTGACAGGGTTAATCGAAAAACACACGATCAGTTCTTGGTGCAAAATTGGTAGTAAAACAGGCCAATTCACCTGTAAATGATCAAGGCCCCTCTTCCACGCCTTGCCAATGATTAAGACCACATCTTTTCTTGCCAAAAACAAGGATGCAAAGAGTAGAATGTAAAGAGAATAAGAGAGCAGAGAAAAAAGAAAAAGGAGCAAGAAAAAATCAGAATCGTTCCACAAAATTTTTGTACATTTTTTTAACCTTACCCTTAACCTAACACTATTTTAATACTATTTTATTCCTATATACAACACTATTTAAACCAATTTTACTCCTATTTTATTCCTATCTACAACACTATTTAAACCCTATTTTATTCTTATCTACAACACTATTTAAACCATATTTTATTCTTACCTACAACACTATTTAAACCCTATTTTATTCCTATCTACAACACTATTTAAACCATATTTTTTCCTATCTATAGTACTATTTAAACCCTATTTTACTCCTATTTTATTCCTATCTACAACACTATTTAAACCCTATTTTATTCTTATCTACAACACTATTTAAACCCTATTTTATTCCTATCTACAACACTATTTAAACCCTATTTTATTTCTATCTACAACACCATTTAAACCCTATTTTATTTCTATCTACAACACTATTTAAACCCTATTTTATTCTTATCTACAACACTATTTAAACCCTATTTTATTCTTATTTACAACACTATTTAAACCCTATTTTATTCCTATCTACAACACTATTTAAACCCTATTTTATTCCTATCTACAACACTATTTAAACCATATTTTTTCCTATCTATAGTACTATTTAAACCCTATTTTACTCCTATTTTATTCCTATCTACAACACTATTTAAACCCTATTTTATTCTTATCTACAACACTATTTAAACATTATTTTATTCCTATCTACAACACTATTTAAACCCTATTTTATTTCTATCTACAACACCATTTAAACCCTATTTTATTTCTATCTACAACACTATTTAAACCCTATTTTATTCTCATCTACAACACTATTAAAACCCTATTTTATTCTTATCTACAACACTATTTAAACCCTATTTTATTTCTATCTACAACACTATTTAAACCCTATTTTATTCTTATCTACAACACTACTTAAACCCTATTTTATTCCTATCTACAACACTATCTAAACCCTATTTTATTCCTATCTACAACACTATTTAAACCCTATTTAATTTCCATCTACAACACTATTTAAACCCTATTTTATTCATATCTACAACACTATTTAAACCCTATTTTGTTGCTATCTACAACACTATTTAAACCCTATTTTATTTCCATCTACAACACTATTTAAACCCTATTTCATTTCTATCTACAACACTATTTAAACCCTATTTTATTGCTATCTACAACACTATTTAAACCCTATTTTATTTCCATCTCCAACACTATTTAAACCCTATTTTATTCTCATCTACAACACTATTTAAACCCTATTTTATTTCTATTTACAACACTATTTAAACCCTATTTTATTCTTATCTACAACACTACTTAAACCCTATTTTATTCCTATCTACAACACTATCTAAACCCTATTTTATTCCTATCTACAACACTATTTAAACCCTATTTAATTTCCATCTACAACACTATTTAAACCCTATTTTATTCCTATCTACAACACTATTTAAACCCTATTTTATTGCTATCTACAACACTATTTAAACCTTATTTTATTCTTATCTATAGCACTATTTAAACCCTATTTTATTGCTATCTACAACACTGTTTAAACCCTATTTTACTCCAATTTTATTGCTATCTACAACACTATTTAAACCCTATTTATTCTCATCTACAACACTATTTAAACCCTATTTTATTGCTATCTACAACACTATTTAAACCCTATTTTATTGCTATCTACAACACTATTTAAACCTTATTTTATTCTTATCTATAGCACTATTTAAACCCTATTTTATTGCTATCTACAACACTGTTTAAACCCTATTTTACTCCAATTTTATTGCTATCTACAACACTATTTAAACCCTATTTATTCTCATCTACAACACTATTTAAACCCTATTTTATTCCTATCTATAACACTATTTAAACCCTATTTTTGTCCTATCTATAACACTATTTTAACCCTATTTTACTCCTATTTTATTCCTATCTACAAAACTATTTAAACCCTTTTTATTCTCATCTACAACACTATTTAAACCCTATTTTATTCCTATCTATAACACTATTTAAACCCTATTTTACTCCCATTTTATTCCTATCTACAACACTATTTAAACCCTATTTTATTCTTATCTACAACACTATTTAAACCCTATTCTACAACACTATTTAAACCCTATTCTACAACACTATTTAAACCCTAGTTTATTCCTATCTACAACACTATTTGAACCCTATTTTATCCTTATCTACAACACTATTTAAACCCTATTTTATTCTCATCTGCAACACTAGTTAAACCCTATTTTATTCCTATCTATAACACTATTTAAACCCTCTTTTATTCTTATCTACAACACTATTTAAACCCTATTTTATTCCTATCTACAACACTATTTCAACCCTATTTTATTCTTATCTACAACACTATTTAAACCCTATTTATTTCCTATCTAAAAGACTATTTAAACCCTATTTTACTCCTATTTTATTCCTATCTAAAACACTATTTAAACCCTATTTTATTCCTATCTACAACACTATTTAAACCCTATTTTATTTCTATCTACAACACTATTTAAACCCTATTTTATTCTCATCTGCAATACTATTTAAACCCTATTTTATTCTTATCTACAACACTATTAATTTTAAACCCTATTTTACTCCTATTTTATTCCTATCTACAACACTATTTAAACCCTATTTTATTCCTATCTACAACACTATTTGAACCCTATTTTATTCTTATCTACAACACTATTTAAACCCTATTTATTTCCTATCTAAAAGACTATTTAAACCCTATTTTACTCCTATTTTATTCCTATCTAAAACACTATTTAAACCCTATTTTATTCCTATCTACAACACTATTTTAACCCTATTTTATTTCTATCTACAACACTATTTAAACCCTATTTTATTCTCATCTGCAATACTATTTAAACCCTATTTTATTCTTATCTACAACACTATTAATTTTAAACCCTATTTTACTCCTATTTTATTCCTATCTACAACACTATTTAAACCCTATTTTATTCCTATCTACAACACTATTTAAACCCTATTTTGTTCTCATCTAGAACACTATTTAAACCCTATTTTATTCCTATCTATAACACTATTTAAACCCTATTTTATTCTTACCTGCAACACTATTTAAACCCTTTTTACTCCTATTTTATTCCTATCTACAACACTATCTAAACCCTATTTTATTCATATCTACAACACTATTTAAACCCTATTTTATTCTTATCTACAACACTATTTTTAAATATTATTAAAAACCCTATTTTATTCCTATGTAAAACACTATTTAAACGGGCTTTGTCACGGATTTTAACAGATTTTTGAACAGCCCAAATATACATTTGTGTCGTAGGAAACCTAAAAATAATGGTCCAGGTTTGTTAACAATTGCTATATTAGAGCACTGAAACTGCTAACAAGCGTCTTTGACTGCTGGTGGCTGGGATGGAAATGGATTACAACTTGAAAAATTAAGCGTAAACTTTTCAAGTTGTTTCCACGCGTCTTCCAAAAATTGATTTTTATAGCCGTAGATTGATTTCTCTCCGCAAATTAGCGTCATATCTTCCTTTACACGTTCAAAGATAAATATATGTTATTTGCCGGCTTGGAGGTCCGTATCGTGAAAAACTGTGACCGAGGTCAGCATTTTCAAGATCGAGGTCACAGTTTTTCATGATTCGGACCGACCTAAAGCCGGTAAATAACTTACTACGTACTTACTTATCTTATTCTTACTTGGTTAAAAAAAAATCTAAAAAGATTGTCTTGCAAATGTAATTTAATCGATCGCTAAGGCCCGGTTCAGACGCCGATCTTTTCATGAGCCGAACCTAATTCCTTGAATGAAGTACATGAAAAGATCGGCGTCTGAATCAAATTAGAACGGCTATTTCAATTTGGAACGGCTCACCCGTTCTTCCCGCCTGGCTTGGCCGAGAATTTCGCCTGTGGATCGCCTTTCGAATGGCTTTGATTCAGACGCCGCACTTTTCATGTGCCGATCCTAATTTATAAATTATTATAATGTATTTTGCCTGGTTTTATTGGAACTGTATTAGGAACGGCCAAAAAGTACGGCGTCTGAATCAAGAGGCGTACTTTTGTCAATTTGGGTCGGTCCAAATTCGAATTGAGTTTGGCTCATGAAAAGTACGGCGTCTGAACCGGGCCTAAGCTACGGCTAAAGTGAAGAATGATTTGTTTTCCGCCAAACAAAATAAATTCGTTAAACTGAACAGTACTCACGGAAAAGGTCATCAGAATAAAAGAGAATTTTAAGTAACTTCAATAATAAAAAAAGAAGCACAATGTGGCAGCAAGAGAGCATAGAAAAATCTCGAGTCAAAAAAGTAAAATTGAATGAAATTTGATTGTGTAGTTTGGTCGTCTGCACACGGCACAATTTTGCGAGAAATAATTTGACTGTTTTTTATCATCTCATTTCTTGAGTGGTGATAAGTTGTATTCGGTTTGGGGAAAAGTAGCAGAAAGGCAAAACGTTTGAAACGATA
Source organism: Meandrina meandrites (assembly GCA_963693305.1). Taxonomy (NCBI): domain Eukaryota; kingdom Metazoa; phylum Cnidaria; class Anthozoa; order Scleractinia; family Meandrinidae; genus Meandrina; species Meandrina meandrites. The sequence goes on from OY855906.1 coordinate 27,489,214, forward strand.
AATCGAGTCTGTAAACCAGCGACAGTAAACCGAATTACGGCGTGAAAATCAGTGCGAATGCATAAACAACGATCGACAAACTATAACTTGACTTTGTCAATAAATACAAAAAATACCCGCCTATTGGAGAACTTCAAGGCCTTTAATTCCGTTACTAAGTTAGTTTTTGAAAGAATCAATGGGGTATGTAAGCAGATGTAAGCCGGCGACTTGCAGGTAAGCGCAATGGCGTGAAAATAAAACTTGTACAACTTGATTTTGTCAATAAAGAGAATCAATACTCGCCTTTTGGAGAACTTCAAGGCCTTTAATTCCACTGCCTACTTTTCATTTTACAACGATTGGTGAGCAATTACATTAATTTTGGAGAGCAAAACTTTCATGGGTTCGTTCGTCTCGTCACGCAAAACCTGCCAAACTGCCGGCCCGTTCCGTTGACCGCGGTTAAGATCCGAAAATTCCGCCCGCTCCCGGAACCAATCAGATTGCTAAATTATTCAAAAAGGTTCCAGGCTTCAATAGTATCTCATCGATTTATTGCTACAGCTCTGTTTCGCATGGTCAAAAGATGACCACACTCTTCAGGCAATTTTTTCGAATGACCGTTAATTTGAATGCTGGCGGTTAAATACAAAATATGGTTGCTAGGTAGCAGTTGTATATATATTTGAGAGGCTGCTTTAATTAAAAGAAAAACGTTATTACTGTATGAAATTTGATACATACATACATAAGGGAAGCCTAGGTAAAATTACACCAGGGTCTGGAAGGGGTTTCACGTGATCCGTGAATTGACCGAAAAACAGAGCGTGAATCGGGAAAGCTCATGAAATACAGCCGTGATTCGTGATTAAATATTCACTTTGACGCGTGATCTTCTTAAGTTGTAGTCCGTGATCTACCGATACAATGTCCTGAACATCAAATAACTCTACACGTGAACATTTTATCTGCCAAGATTGTTCAAAATAGAACGAAAACGATAGTGTGGATGGAAAACGTTATCGGTTTTCGGGGCGAAAACTCCGTTTTAAAGTACGTATGCTCTGCCATTCATCTAGGGCCGATGCCGCGTTTCGTTTTCAAATTTATCCGGATTAGTGTGGACGGCGAAAATATTGAAAACGATACAAACAGCATAGTTTGGATAGAAAACTTTACTTCATTTTACGAAATCGCTAGAAGTAAAGGTCTGAGAGCAAATCCAGAAGTCAACTTCATTAGATTCGTAAAATCTGAAAAAAAAATTTACGTGATTCGTGAATGTACGGAAATTTAGCCCGTGACTCGAGATCCAGACCCCCCCTTCCAGACCCTGTTACACTGCGTGTTCGTTCTTTTTTTTTTTTTACAGATCAAATTTGTTGGCATTCGAGGGGACAGTTATAAGGGAGACATTGCCATCGATGACATATCCTTCACCGATGGATTGTGCCAATAGCATCGCAATGCCACAGATGCGTACGTTATATGAATATTTTTTACCTCTTTGTTAGTACATCGGTATTTCTGTTCGTTTGTATGTGATAGATCAGCTGAGATTTCTACATAACTCCTTTAATTTTCTGTTTTTATTTCAGATCGGAATCAAAGGCGGCTAAAATGAAGCACAATATATAATGGGGCTATAACTCCACAACATACATTTTGATTGAATTTGAACGTGTAGTATGTTAACGGGTTGTAATTTTAGAAATTAAATATTGGTGTAAACTGAGAGGTAATTGTCAGTGTGAGTTGTGGTGATTTTAATCTCGTTTACAATTTTCTTGCATGTCCAATATCGTGGAATTCCGCTCATGATAAGCGTCCCCACCAAAGCTCGCTGGGGCTAACTCTTGTTTGGTGTTTTAGTGTCGCTATGCAATATGTAGGCTTGCTGCACCATCGAGTCCAGACAGCGACTGGTAATCGAGCCTATGTAATATATGCCTGGGCTGGGACTAGTGACGTTCATTCAACGAATGCATAATTTCTTTTGAATTTCACTTCGCCCTATTTTTGGAGAGTTTCGCCATGAAGTACTCCTTTGAACGCAGCCAAAATGTTCAGACACATCTCTTTTAAATATACACCCAAACATTTTTGAAATACGAAACTCCTTCGCATAATAAATATACTCCCCCTCCCCTCCGATAATAACCCTCCAAAATTCGCGCTAAAATATGATGGCCCAGGGCTGATTGGAACTTTGTGGTTCACCCTCGCCGCAAGAGCAACTTGTTACAACTTATCCTCAGCTGCAGATTCTTCTATTTGAGCTAACGAATTAAATATTAAATGTGTCGATTTATCAATCAATCAATCAATCAATCAATCAATCAATCAATCAATCAATCAATCAATCAATCAATCAATCAATCAATCCATCGATCGAGATCGACCAACCGTGCTGCAAATGGGTCATTTCCGAGTTGCCTTTTGCCTCAGTTTCAAAACGAGTCTTCCTGCGAACCCCGGTTCAAAAGATAATGACTTTGATTTGCTTAAAAATGGACTTGAGGGTGGAACACATTTTCATATGAACTGTTTCGCACGTAGACTCGTTTTGAAACAGAGGCAAAAAAATGGTCTATTAGGACTGCTGGAGCACAGCAAAAAACATTGCATTATTTGTCATTAAATAACAGTACAAGAACGACACGAGGAACGAGTGCACATGCGATTCCGAATTTCAATCCAGTGACGCTCCCAGAGCCAATCTCGTCCCCAGAGCCCGCGTCCCCTTGACCAGCAGTCGGGAAGCGCAAGTGCTCTGATGGAATCCAAAACCGGAACCAGGAAATGGTTTGATTTTACGCCTGCGTCGGAAATTGTGGTTGAAATGAACAAGTTTCAACAGCCAATAAGATTTCGCCGTATTTTTGGCGGGCTTTCTGTTTACAAAGACAATAAACTGCAAGGCTGACACTACGTAGAAAGGAAAAACCTTAACGGGACAACGACATGATAGAATTCAAACTGAAAGTCAAAAGTGCAAACTCCAGACAGCTGTTTCGACCTGAATGGGTCTCATTAGCAAAGTGTATGCCGCACAGAATAGAACAACTAACGTGAAGACAGTTGTCTATTAAGTGCTCGCTGGTAATGACGATCCGAATGGGCTCAAATTCGAAAGCCCGCCCATTGACAGCAGCCGCGTGACTATTACTCAATAGGTCAAGAATTCGAAATATCATGTCGTTGTCTCGATAATGTGATAATCAAAAGCATAAGCACTAGGTGACTTTCATTATAGTTCAAGGATTAAAACAAGTTACCAGTGGCGGATCAAAGGGAGCCCCCTCCCCCCCCCCCCCCCCCCCTTCTTTATTTTTTTCTGAAATAGCGCATTTTCTTTGATCTGCCGGAATAATCTCCGCAGAATTCAACATTTATAGTTAGGCCTTCAAAAGCACCCTCCCCCCCCCCCCCCCACCCCCTCAGGTGAAGGGTGGAGGGCTGGATCCGTGGTTACACTATCGATCAGAAAATGCTAATGACTCTAAAAAGCTCTGGTAGTACCAAGTGCGTTTTTACAACCTAAAATCATAATTGAATGCCACTGAGGCGAGAGACTGTTCCGATCCAGACGTTCAAGTTCGGGATTAGCGTCACGAACGGCGAGTGGGGACTAAGGTGACACACCCCTCCCCTCATTTTTCGCTCGTCGTTTATCGTGTTATGTCCAACTGTAACCGTTCTTCATACTACATATTGCAACGACCTTCCCCTTCTTCATTAAATCCCCTGAAGAAGGACGGCTTGACTGTCCGAAATATCGGGAAAACAAATTCTATAATCGTTTTTTTCTTTGCTGTTTTTTTCATGACCGTTAATTCTATTTACTTAAAACAGCGGGATTTGGTTTGTGGTCGTTCTAATAGAAGTTATCTCAAACTCCTCGAAATAATTGAAACACTTTCATACAAGAGAGAATGGACCCGTCAACTTTTAATCCTAATAAGTTACCATTAATCGGTTTCCAGTAACCCGGCCCTGAAGAAAAAAGAGAGAGCTCCCAAAGATTCAATTGACCGATGGGCGTCAGGAACTACTACATTGACAAATCAGTCCTGTGCAGACGGCTTTATGCTCGTCACGCAATTTTTTCCCCTCTTTTTTTTCGGGGGAAAGGATCGCCTGGCGAAGCAAACGAACGTCTATACAGGAGGCTAACTTCGATATACGCGCAAGAAAAGCCTTTATTGACACCCAATATACATATGTACCTTTTACCGAGGAATGAGTCGTGATTCTATAAAATATATCCCGCGCATTCGCGCTCTTTTCGCGTGCTGTCGCGCGCGTTTCACTCGAATCTGACACTTTACACGTGTACATAGAGCTTTTAAAAAAGGGTCTGGGGCGAGAACTGCTTTTGTCGTCTCAACATGGCGGTCGTGAAAGGCCTTGTTGTCTGCGTCCTAATTTTGCTTCCACTTTGCCATAGCAAGCCGGTAAACACAAGCAGAACACTGTCCCCCGATAATGCAAATGAAACTATCAAAAAGAAGAAACAACTACTCGAAGATCATATCAAAGGCTTGAAACTCGAACGAGACGGTCATGTCAACAAGGACTATCACCACGAAGCTTTCCTCGGAAAGATGGTGGATGACGGTACGCTGTTGTTCGACAACATGGACGGCTACAGGAGGCTGATTGATCTTTTCCATCAGGTGGACAAAGATGGAGATCATTTAGTGAGCAGAGCTGAAATCACAGTGTGGATTCATGAAAAAATCAAGGAGCACATCGAAGAGGCTCGCGAAAACAATCAGCGAATGTTCAAGGAAGTCGATCGAAATGGCGATGGTTTCGTTACATGGGAGGAATTCCGACAGAAGCTAAAAGAAGACAACGAAACTCATAAGCTGGAGGAAAACAAAGAGTTAGGTAGGTTGCTTTAATTAGATAGTTTTTTGGTTACGCAAATATTGCAGGGAAAGGGGTACATTTTTTAATAAATATACCTTCAGTTGACAAAATCGAGTTTGCAGAACTTTGCATGCTTACGAATAAGCTTATGAATAACAAACTATGCTGAAAAACGTTCATGGGTTCACTTTCTCATTACAACCTTCGTGAGACTCGAGCAAAGCCACGTTATCTGTTCGTAAAAATAATTGAATTTTCATAGGAATACGTTCACATTTATAGTGACAGGCTGCCAGTATGTCAACACTGAGAAGTCTTTGTTGTTTTCTCAGCTGGTGAGTACGACAATTGATCCTGAGTACAACCCAGTATGAGTTTGGAACGACCAGATTTAGAACGACCCTTTCTGAATCACTGATTGTTAAATTTGTGAAATTTTTTCGCAAGTTATCATGGTTTCTATATTCACTATTTTCCTCTGAGATTGTTAAAATAATTGGCTAAAATATGCCAAGGGGAAATTAAACATGGAAATGGTCTAAAATTCAATCATGATACAAGTACATGTATGTGAGTTGCCATTTTTTGTTTACATTGCACAGCCGTTTAATATCCAGTGAGAAAATTGTAACAAAATCTGTTAGTCAAAAAATATCTGGTAACAATCTCAAAGTTCCAAGGGATAACTATTATTCTCCAGTAAGATGGTTTTTGATTTTGCAAATGCTTGTTCAGTTGCACAGAAAGGCAAAAGACTTAACAGGTGGAACAAATAAGCCTATTTGTTAAATAATTTATGCATTGTGTCCTAAGGGACGGACCATTAGTACGAAAATATAACTGGAAAAGGGGGCGGGGGGATTTTTGGTACAGGAATTTTTTTTAAGTCCTACTTGTCTGCAGGAATTATTTTCTCCATTGCACAAATATTTTTTAAGGTGCAACTACTTGCAGGTTATTTTTTAGACAATTTTCCCTTTCAGGATTTTTTTGGGGAAATGTCACCCCCACTCCTGTTATTTCTAATGGTCCATCCCTTAGGGGTGCTGAGGGGGTAATAATGCCGCCTGATGACATCTTGTCACTTTCGGGTTCATTCATGTGGAAAATCTTAGGACTGTTGTGGTTATCAGTTTGTGAAAGAAACATTACTTGAATAAACGATAATAGGGTACAAAATTGTTTAAGTAAACTTACAGTGGTACATAAAATGCATGAGATTAATCAACTGGAAGCTAAGTGGTAAGCTTTATTCTTTACAGTACTGATTTTTTTACATCATCGATGGACGGCGATCATAATAATATATTATTTTATAAAGCTTATACTTACGGCATGAACAAATGCACTCTTGAGCAGGGCATCTGACAGGATGCGGTGGTGCGGATCCGCATAATTCGCTGACTTTCGCATCTTCCGCATCTTGAGAACATTTTCCGCATAAAACAGATAAATTTGTTTCATATTAATGATTAAGCAGCTGTTTACCATCCTCACAAACATAAATTTCGAAGAAATTGCTTATTTTGACACAGTTTTTCTCCTAAAATAGCGACGAAAACACGGCACTTCGATTGTAGGCAATTTTTAACCTCCAGGCGTTCCACGCATCTTTTCGTGATGGGGCCTGGACACCAGTTGTCTTCTTCGCTTCTTTCGCTCGCGTTCGGAGTTCGGGCTATCGAAAATTCTTCTGTGGTTACCTATAGTATATGGATAAATTTGCCATCAAAGAGACCAAGAAGAAGGATCCCCACTTCGCTGTACACTTGCCACAAGTTGACCTCACGGGCTAGATGAGCGACGAATTAAGTGAAGCGAGCTTGAGGCCGCAAAGTGGCCTGTGAGCGACGAGCCATAATGAAGACGAAGCGAAGGACTTTGTTGAAAGTCTAATATCAGCAAAGGATTGAGTGAACCAGTATCCTGGAGTCTTCTATGTAGATAATGGATTGTTATTTTGTTCAACGTGCAATGTTGTAGTAGATCACACGTGTAGCACCTTGAATTGTATTGTTTATGCATAAGAAGAAAATCAACTTCAGCCAACAAAATAACGGTAACGTTGTGTTTTCATTGAACATCACATAATTGATAAGATAATTTCATAACATACCAAATACAAATGAAAATAACTGGAAAAGCCCAAATACCAATATAATTTTTTTGTTTAAAATTAGCCCGCGAGCAGACTCTCGGCTTTGGGGGCAGCTCGATTTCGGCTGCATGAAAAGATGTGATGTTTGGCGAGCGAAGCGAGCCGAAAATTTTCCGCATAATCCAACATGTTTTCCGCATAATCAACACTTTCTTCCGCATAATGTTCCTGAAAATTTCCGCATAATTTGTTATTTTTTTCCGCACCCTATCAGATGCCCTGCTTGAGTACTAGTTTCACTTTAATTTAAATGAAGCAATTTATATGGCTACAAAGGTAGCAAAAAGTGAATAATTCAGTACATGAATATAAAGTCTCTACTTTACTGTTGACATGCAACACTGAGTTTGAAAAAGTAACTGGTTGGACATAAATGTTGAGCTTGTTAACAAAGCAAGAAAATTTTATTTGGAAAATCACTGCATGTCAAAGCGATGAACGCCGCTAACTTAAAACCTACCAGCCATATTGATCCTGTGCCTGTCTGGTAAATTGAAACAGGCATGGATTCAAAGTAAATAACTAATAATTAATTAAAAATAAATTTTTCGGAATGTGAACCCTTTGTAGGTGTTTTACATTACCCTATGCTCAAAGGTTGCTCTGTGCTGAAACTAACTCATAATTATGCAAATGTTTTTCAAATCAACCAGTCAAAATCACTACCCAGTTTTCGGGATGTGAAATCACCTGACAGCATTAGCAGTTATTTTGTTCAGCAGGGTCCGAAATTAACTTTTTTATGTTGGCGCCAACCGGCGACTGAACCAAAATTTTTAGTCGCCAGATGGCAATTTCTGGTCGCCAAAATTTTTTTGATCTTTCCTCTTGCACTAAAAGACAAAATACTTGTTGTGCTAGTGTATTTTTGGCCATTTTTATGCTAAAAAATCAATTATATTCCTACCAGAAAACAATAACGACAAGAAATCAAAAGAAAGTCGAGTCTTTCGAAGTCTTCTTCATCGAATGAAAACTCTCTAACATCGAAACGGAAACTACTTCAAAGTCTTACCCACAATTTCAGCTCTTTAATAGAATAAACAGCATGCCCACCAACTTTTACATATGATTGATCTTTTCCTGGTATTTGTTGACAGATATCTCTTCATTCAACACAGTTTTTCCATAGAATTTTGCGTGACAACAATTTATTTTTGCGTTTGCGAAATGTCGTAGCTTAGTAACCAGGCATTAGGAAAACAACATGGCAGCTACGCAATGTTCGGCTCGTGTTGATCGCAGCTGTTTGGGTGGTACACTAAGGGGAAATTTACTTAAGTTTTATTTCACCAGGACAGAAAATGAGTCAATTGTTGGAGAACGGCTCTGAATTTTAATTCCAATCGATGTCTCCCACAATACATTTAACAAAGCAAATAGCAGTTCAATAACAAGTCACCTAAAGACAAAGGACTTTATTGAAAGTCTAGTCGCCTGCTGGCGACCAGTCGTAAAATTCTGGTCGCCGGCTCTCAATATTTAGTCGCATTGGCGACCAGGAAGGCGCAATTTTGGACCCTGTTCAGACGTCTCCTCTTAGGAGCGTGCGACCAGAGAGACACATCTGAAATTCAGGCTACCATGTACCAATACTACAAATGTATTCATGACATGTCTTGGAGCATTCTAGTGAGCCACCTCTAAATCCGAGAATCCAGGATTTTTCACATCAAGAAAAGAAAAATGCAGAACATTAAAATTTTAACACAGTTACATGTATCAAGTTTGAGATTGGGAGGTTGTAAATTTAGAAGTAATGGTCATCATGATGGGCAAGGTACTAAACTATACATGTACATGTCTATGTTGTGGTTTAAATTTATCTTTGGTTTAAAAATTTTCAAACCAGTTTGATTTTGATTTCCCTTTGTTTCAGATTATGATAATGAATATGAGACAATGAAAAACCAAAATCAAACTGGTTTGAAAATTTTTAAACCAAAGATAAATTTAAACCACAACATATACAAGCCATCTACTTTCTTAGTGTGTTTCTTCACTCAGGCATATTAACCAATGCACATACAAATTTTCCTGACTGATCAAATTGTTAAAACTAAGATAAAAGCAATTTCCTCTTGGTGGTATAATCTTTTTCTCTTGATGAGGTCTGCTTACGAGCCTAGTGGCCCATCTGGCCGGAGCTTATCCCGGTTTCCGTAGCATGAAGCGACTAGGAGTATTTTTACTCCCCCCTGGATGGGATGCTAGGCCATCGCAGGGCTGCCCCAGCAGTAAATTCGCCCGTACCCATTTATACACTTCTCTTGATGAAGTATTGATATAATTTGTGAGGAGAAATTTGATGTCAGTCACTCTAACTTGGGGAATTACCGGTAAGGGATATCTGCAAATTGCTGGGGGAATCTTGGTAATGGTACTTACAGTGGGTGGGTACAGTGGGTTCGGATGTGACATCTTTTACTGGGAAGTGGTACTTACATGTACGTAGTATTCTTGGAAGCTGATTTCATGTTTTGTTTGACTGTGTGTGTAATCTTGACCTTTTTTACCTATTAACAATTATTATGCAGATGATACTGGTAATGCAGACGACATGATGGCTGAATATTATGCAAAGTTCAGAAGAGGAGACATGAATCTTGATGATAAACTTGAGGAAACAGAATTCCTGTATTTTGAGCACCCTGAGCACAACCCTCAGAGCATCAAGGATTTGGTGGAAGACATGATTTCAAATTTTGACAAAAACCAGGACAAGGTATGTCAGTCATGTTCACAATTGGAAAACAGCACTTGTAACTTTACCAAGTTACACTGTACACTGAAATACAGTTGTGTAAGTTGGGTCTTAAAGTTTGCTTTGTAAGTCAGGTCTTAAAGTTTGTTTTTATTTGGAGACCATTAGAGATGCTACGGCTTAATGAGTGCAAGGGACTCCAGATTGAGAGGTTTGGGTTCAAGTGCTGGGTGGGGCCAATGAGTTGTGTTCTCAGCCAAAAGACTTTTTACTCTCTTAGTGCCTCTCTCCATCCAGGTTTATGAATGGGTTGTACCAGCATGTTGCCAGGGCAATCTGATACTAAATGCTTGGAGAACAGAAAAGTCTTATCCATGTCGTAATGGCAATACACTGTACATGCACTCCCACCCATAGTCTTTGGTTGTTTTTAATGAAACAGTTTTATTTTTCCACCCACCAAAGGGCTGCAACGAAAATTTTTGTTCACAAACTGATGTACAGTAAACTAAAGGGCAACACGCGCCGTGCTTCTTCAGGGCTGCATTTAAAGACAAACGCTTGTCGTACGTCTTCCTTCCGAGACTTTTACTTTAACAGAATAACTTTGATATGGAACAGTTTACCTAAAAATATTAAAGATTCCGACACTATTAGCTCTTTTAAAAGTAAACTTAAGTCATTTTATTTTACTAGACTTTTAAATGTTTTTGATGGTGACAATTTTCGTTCTTTTAAATTAATTTGTCCTAAGTGTCGCCGTGTTAATATTTTCTCTGTCTGTACTTGTTAAGTTGATTAGTATATTTCAGATTGTATTTGTGTTATTTAGATTTATTTGATTAGTAGTTTAGTCGGGTCAGGAAAGGGTTTTTTTCGGGATATTTTTTAGGGGGCTGGGTGTGGGTGTTTTAACCAAGTAGGGGACCTACGTCCTATTGTTAAGCACCTGTACTTTGTACGAATCCTTAAATAAATAAAATAAATAAATCAAATGACATGTATCGCTTTTTCACACATGAGAAAAATGATACCGGTACGTCCAATCAGAAGCAGCGTATCGATTTTTTGACATGTGCGTTGTATTGAAGTTTTTCATTCAATGCTGATTGGCAGCGGGTTGCTGAAGACCTACAGTAACATACATGCATACATGTATTAAGTCCTCCAAATAACTGTAACAATTACTACCATGTCGACAGTCTACACTGTCTGGTAAATCCAGAAAGTTCAGTTTCAAGTTAAACCAAGACTGTTTGAACACTGTATGGTGCTGTTATCAATATTTGGGGTAAAATAGAGTGGAACCTCCCTAGATGCAAATATCAGAGAGAAGACAGTGTTTACAACTCTGCGCATTGTATAATTTGTCAGGTACAGTATAACCCTGTTGTAAATTTTACCACAGGTACTGACGAAGGAAGAATTTGTCCATTTACCACCAGGAGAGGTGGATTCAGAGCAAGATGCAGACCTTGACAATGATTATGTTAAAGAGTAAGTCTGCTTCTCATGTTTCTTCTTTGTTACAAAACTGTTGGGTACATGTAATTCCATTGTTTTGGGAGGGGTACAGTGTATGTGACTGTATCTCCCTTAAGTTCCCATTTTGTAACAGTAGTTACATGTATTGGAGACACTTTAGATCCTAGTATGAGTGCATTGTGTGCCAATTACGTCCCCTTATAGTAAAAGAGTACACTGTAGATGCATGTATAGCAGTGTCATTTTGGCCAGAAAACATTTTGGGGTAGCCCTTGTCATTGTTCAATCAGTTGGGGGGAGCAAGTGCCAGTTTTGGCAAATCTTTGTTGGAGCACTCATAGAGTATCCGAATTATTTCATCCAATCAAAAACTAGCGCGAGCGTTCATGAGTACTCCGGAAGCAATCGTGTGAACAAATACGTCATGTTAAGTAAATAAATAAAATAAATAAATTACCTTTATTTTATAAAGCAACTTCTGAAAAAAAAAATTAAATCACTTTATTGCCAACGAGTCAGGCCTTCTGGAAGACCAGAAGGCCTGACGAGGCGGCAGATTATAGAGCCGTGAGAAGATTTGTATGTGCGGAAAAAATCTCACAAACGCTCCAAAATGTAGAAATGTAAGTAATGTAATGTAATGTAAGGTAATGTAATGTAATGTAAGGTAGATCGTGACGACACAATGTCTGATGTTTTTAGCCAATCTGTTGAGCAGAAACTGTTCAGCACGTGCACAATTTGTCATAGTTGTGGCCAATCAGCGCGCTACTTATTTGTTCAGCACGTGCACGATGCATGATTCATGGCGTCGATACGTGATCCGCAAACTCACATGTGTGAGAAGCTAAACAACGGCCGGTACGCGATCTGCTTTTAGCCATGCATGGCGGTTGCCAAGAATCGCCTGCGTAAGGCCTAGACTGTAACGAGAGGCTCTTCCGAAAAGATTTATTCAAGAAAATCTGCCCAGAATCAATGGAGAAACAAAGAAGATGACCTCGGATACAGGCAAAGTGAAAACTGCTCACGTTTGTTGCAGTATTGAGCTGAGTGACACTGAATCGCTGCAGAATTATTAACCGCGCGGCCATGGGCCGAGCGCGGTTCTTGTTTTACACGGGATTTATTATTATTTTTTTTTATGTCGGTGACCAGACGCAAACCTCCACTCGGCCAAATCGTGATCGGGACTGAATCACGCAACCTGGGATGCTCATTCGCCAAAAACTGTTGGAACAATGAATGTACGGAAAATGTTGCGGATATTGTTTTCTTTATTGTGTATAAAGTATATTTTCTTTTGGTTTTATCGAAGCGTTCGATTCAAAGCGAATGTTGAATACACTGAAAAAGGTATTACGTCAGCCATGGAATGCGCTGATGTTGCAGGTTTCACTTTCGTTACGTGACAAATAACATTGTGTTTCATTTGCATGTTTATGTCGGCAGAAGCGACGGTCATTAATTTAATTTGTTTCCTCTTCTGCGAGTATTTCTTGTGGGTTTAGGCAATCGAAGTGAATTCTTTGGCTATTTCCTTGAAGTGAGTTCAAATATTTGAAAGGAAATGAAATATTTGCTTAAGTAAACAATTGAGCGTGCCCGAACGTGCAGGGGTTACGTCATTAGAAGGGAAAAAACCCCAAGCACAACGTAAACCTCGGATTGTGTGACTAACGTGACTACTTTGCTTGTCCTTTACTCATAATGCAAACAGATTAAATTTAACCGTGACTTTTGAGAAAGAAAGCTGTTAATTAGCCAAAAATATAAGCGCGGTTTTAAGTTGCTATAGCAACTTCTTGTTTCCCTTCGCATTGCCAGTAGATTCTTCCAGTACCAAGTAAGCTTTATTGAGATTATTTGAAATTTTTATTTCGATGAAAAGTGCGTTCTTTCGGACTGAAAAAAGATCGAACTGAAAGCAATGATTTAGAATCTGTACGTGACCGCTTATCGAAATAATCTCCGCAGGAATTCCAAACCGCGGTATGGAAATCGCCACGAAATGTTCATTGCTCTAGTTCTACATCTTGTATTTTAAGAGCACTAAGTACTGTATATATATACTCTGTATATGTGCTTCTAAAAGCAAATAAAAAGGAAATTTATTTTATGGAGTTGTTTCAAATGACGACCAATGACGCGTATGGCGACAGGAGCTTCTAATTGTAATTGTAGCTCGCGCCCCACGACGCGAGGTCATAATTTCAAAATAAAGTATTTCTCAGCTGGATGACCTCGAAAGTAAACAGTTTCTACCTGTTTCTACCGGTATATTTTATTTTAGGCCGCGAATGCCCTAAATCTTTTTGATTTTCGAACGATTTTCTTCATTGCCAGAATCAAAACAATAACAAACACTCGCAGTCGACAGAGAGTCTTTAATATTAAATTTAGTAATCAATTAGTCTTGTGAAGCGGGTAGGGGGTTGGGTAAAATGCAGCCTTTATTTGTGTTACTATATATGAAGTAAACAAAGGTTATATATTTTCCGAGTTTCAGTGGCTCACAGCCACTTTGATTTAAGGTCTATTGGACTTGAAAACAGCTGACACCTTTCCAAAATAGCGGCATAGAACTGCAATGGCTTGCAACCCTCAAATTACATGGATTTCACAAGGTTTCTCACTACTTTAGTATCATTTTAGAACTCCTTCATTAGGCCTTCACCAAATCGCATCAGTTTATTCCACAAACATTCCGCAACGAATACATGCAATGTACATTGATCACACCCACATCATAAAGTGTACTTTTAGTCAAACATTTACAATAAATTTATTATCCTCACAACCCTTCTCTCTTGTTGTACTCGTTGGCACTTCTACCGATAGGTACCACTAGTTTATAAGTGTCAGAGTATTTGGCACTGTCGTACTAACACTGGACACTGTAAATAAGCAAACAAATATTACAAATAGAACAGAAATTTGTTAAAAATCCCAACTGGTAGGAGGCTGACCAGCTGGCTATTTACATGTACAAAGCGTGGTGGAGTTGAATTCGGGACCACCGAAGACCAATCCATCTAGTGACAGGGAGAAGGATTTGAACCCAGGACCTCCGGATTAAAAGTCCAGCGCCCTAACCACTAGGCCACGCTGTCCTCCTTCTGGGACAAAAACTTTGGGCTCAGCCACTTCTCTGAGAAGTGATCACGCAATCAAACTGGCACTTGTTTTCCTGATTGCAATCATGAAATGACATGTCTATTCTCAGGATATTCAGTCACATGCTGCTCACAACAGTTAACTAAAGCTCTCTGGGACATTGGTACCGTCACGAATTTGCCATAATCTTGCGTTCAAATCTCGTTTTTGGGCTCGTACATGTTTTTTGCACTCACCAGGGTTCGCACAGTCTTGAAAAGTCCTTGAATTTTAGGGGGAGTCCTTGAAAAGTCCTTGAATTCCATTTTTCCTTGAAAAGTCCTTAAATTTCTGTGTAAGTTCTTGAAAAGTCCTTGAATTTTCTTCAACTTCAAACGTAGTGGTGTCAAAAGGAAAGTGCTTTGTATTGACTTTGGTATTCTTTTCCTGTGTAAAGCAACTTCAAACACTGTAAAACACGAGTGTTTAAGCAGCTAATAAAGAGAAAAGGCAAGTGAACTGAAAAATGTAGAGAAGGAGATGGAGCAAACACTTGAAGCCTTATTAGAAACCTGCTAGCTTGGACTGGGAATGTGGATTTATATACCATCTGTGAAATTACATTCCTAGTAGGTGGTCCTTGAAAATTCAATTTGGTCCTTGAAAAGTCCTTGAAAACTCCTGGAAAAATGGTTGCGATTTTTTGTACGAACCCTGCTCACTCTCTTCTGTGAGAAAGTTCTGTGATAGGGAAATGTTTGATATCACGTTACATGTACTTCTTTTACATCTGCATGTCCAGAGTATTCACACACAGTACCTCATGCGTGAAAATGTTCTTATAAACACCTAGTTGTGTGTTTGTGCTTTTATGATGTTCTTGGTAATTCACCAATGGGAACGTTTTTTCCTGAAGATCAGGTGCATATTAATACGAAAAATACATGCAATGTGTTGAGGTGCTGACACATGAAGACGCATGAAGTAGTGACAAAATGCCAACAGGACAGGAGACATCCTGTAAACTTATCATGCCAGTACAATGATCTCCCTCTGTGTGTACTCGCCGTTACAATGTTTTGCTGTAACCTGTTGGCGTGGCCGACTGTTAAAAAAAATATGGGAGAGAAAGGAAAGGAGAAAGAGGAAAAAAGAAATGAAAGGCATTTGCAGCTAGAAAGCAGGCGGCCAAAGTTGCCTCAAAGGTCGTCTTTGCTTGTTCTACACAGCTACAAATGTAGACAAAACTGGAGTCGACTATAGTTGAATTTTATTTTCAGTAGGTTTAAAATCGACGAGAGTGCACGAAAGCTGACGAATATGCACGAGAGTTTACGAAAGCCCACAAAGTTGATGGAAGCTAGAAATCGGACTCTCGTCAACTGTTGTCGTTCCTCATTCTCCATTCGGCCCTTAGATAGATTACAACAGTAGATGAAAGTTTTAATCTTCATACTAAGTGCCGCTACTAATTAATGTTTTAAGACAGTCAAGAATTGTCGAAGTAGCGTGACAGTTAAGTCTGCTAAATTTTAAACTAGAAGTAATCATGGATTATGGGAGTGCGTTCGAGAGTCTCTCATGCGAGAAGACATTAGAAGGCAATTAATTGCGTTACATCAACGTCAACAATACTACGACAAATGAATATTCAATGTACGTAACTTACCGATCAGAGCGAAGAAAACAACAGCAAAACGAACAACCATAAAGTCAACAACTCCCCCAAAACGTCGAATCAACGTCGAATTCGTACCAGTTTCCGGCCGAGACGAGATACGCGAAAACGAGGCCACGAGTACCAGTTTCCCGGCCGAGTACCCCTTAAAAAACCGAGCGGGGTGGACTTTTTACAAACTTCACACGAAATCTCAAAATTTCCTGGCTGTACATGATTAGGTGGCGTTCTCGTTCCTCGAACGCAATTAAAACATTTTGTAATTAATATTTTGTGTTCAGAAGAATCCAACATCTATTTTTTCTAATCCGTCACCCACTCAGATTGCTTGGCATGCTACTTTTAATTTCAACTTTTCCGCGACATGACGGAATATTTTTTCTAAGAAGTTAATTTAGCTAGAACACCTGGCTTGTGAATGATTCTTAATTAGACAAGCGCTTCCTTTGATATGCGCAATATGCCATTATTTTGACTATTTTATGGGCAGCTGCGGAAAGAGGCTTGCACCGAAGAGAACTCTACTGATGTCTTGTTTGTAAAGGGTATCCTTGCTGAGTTTTCTTGGTTGAAAAGCTGGGAAGATAGACTGTTACAGACCCGGCGTTTATTTGCACGCGCCTTTTTAGTCCGCGGCATCCGGCGTGTACTCGACATTTTTTTTTTCTTTCAGTCATTAATGCTTTAAGTTCACTGAATTAAAAGCGGAACTCGTTTTGTAAATAACCGTATGCACTTTGCTCTTGAGATACCAAATCAAACTATGAAAAAAGCCAAACCCAAGAAAAACAGCTTTAACAAAATAAGAGAATAGTGTCTGCTCTCACTAATTTTGTCTGTAGTTAAATAACTACAAGGCAAAGAAAATGCTTCTGGGTGGAGTGTAGAGTATAGTACGCCATCTTCCATTATTTTGAACAAGGGAAATAAATCAAACTGGTATACTATGGTGGCTCATAAACCTTTTCAAACGCGGGTACACATAATGATCGATAAGAATTAGTTGCATAAATGTCTGGTTAAACAAAAGCCGATACCTGCAGGTGTCGAGTAAACGCCTGGTGCGTTTATTTAAAACTCGTCTGTTTATTTTCGGGCCACGCGTTAAATCGAGAAAATGAGGTATCTGTGGAGGGTAAAAAAGGTAAAAAAAATCTTTAAATTCAGTTGAAAATAAAAATACAGTATTTGTCGAATGGTCTTTGAACTTTAACGTAACATTATAAAAGACAAAAGAAGCCAAGCTGTTGTAATATCAAATAAAGAAAAAAAAAACCGTGAGGGTAAATTTTTCGAATAATACAGCGCGACAATAGCATTTCTCTAATGTAGAAAACAACGAAAATCTAGAGTTCATGACTGAAGTTGACTGGATTGGGAGATTAGTTCGAGTTTCCTGCTGAGTCAAGCGACTTTATATAAACACTTGGCCGTTGGAAAATTGGCAAAATCTGTCAAATAACAATAGTTTGGTTAGTTTTGAATTTTTTTTTTCTTTGGCTTTTTCAAACAATTGCCTTAACCTAATTTTGTTCCTCTTGGTTTTTTAGCTTCACAGACGCCTTGTTTGAAGTGCCTCTAATTATCGCTCAAAAAGCTAACAGATGCTGATTTTCTTTCAAACTGAGCAGTATTTATTTTTGCTGCAAATGTTAATTATGGTCCAAAAAGTCGCCTTTCAAGGTTTTGTGTCCGGGGGCTAGCACGAATTTCACGATGTCTATCTAAAATTATACTAAATAACCAATATTTTTCATTATAATTTCAGTTTTGGCTTTATTATATATTACATTTTCAATTTATTCTTTTTGAGATCAATCGCAACTTGTTATTATTGCGCGGGAAATATTGTTTTTCATGCATGGAAAATCCTCTGATATTCGGCTTATTATTGTTTGTTCTACGTTAATTTATCCTCTCATTGATCTTCACGTAACTGAATGTAGTTTTGTGATCATAAATGGATGTTTTCGAGGAATAATGGCGTGGATATATTTGTAAATGATCATGAAATGAATCATGTGACTTGTCCTTCATTCAGAAAGCAACTTTGTCAAATTGTTCTGTGTTTAATCTTCTAAACTCGCAGGTGGTATATTTGTGTTCCTTTTTGTCTTCTCCGCTGCCGTTGCTCGACTGAATTCAGTATTTCCTTTTATGCGATTTCTTCTAAAGAGTTTCCAAAAGGCGCCACGGAATTCCCCGCCTCTGATCGCATACACCCAAGGATTTACCGTCGAATTGGCAAAAGCGAGGAACGCGCTCCAAAACCACCACCGTATCAACTCAATTTTCATACAATCATCCGCGATTAACATCTGCACCGATGACAAAATCATACTAGGCGACCAAAATAGTATGAAAAGACCTATGATTATGGCGATGGTTATAGCGGCTTTTCTTTCCTTTAGACCGTTCGCCACTGCTTTGCGTTCCGTGTCATTTTTGACGCTTGTCACGCGGATCTTTCGCGCTTGCGATCGCGCTGCCCTGAAGATGTGAAAGTAACAGAACGCGATCACGTTGAGCGGTATCACGAAAACCAGGACGGAGCCAGTGATCCATAACTTGGGTAAATCTAAAGGGTCGTTTACGAACAGGCGAGGTAACGGCATGAGAATGGCTGACAACCAAATCAAGAAAATGACGAGTTGGCAACGTTTAACAGTAAGAAGGATGCTGTAGCGAAACACTGAAACTACAGCCAAGTACCTGTCGATTGAAACGGCGCAAAGACTGAATGTTGTCGCAGTGATGGTGTGAACAGACAAACACTCCGCCGCCACGGTGATGGAAGCTTGGTTCTCCCAAATATTAAGTGCACTCTTGACCGCCCAGATTGGGTTGATAACCAGTCCAACAATCAAATCCGCCGTTGCTAGTGAAGCGATGAAGAAGTTGGACGTGGTGTGGAGCCGAGGAAGCTTGTAAATAGCTAACAAAACAAGCAGGTTTCCACCTATAGAGGCCAGGCCCGACAAACTGTTTAGAACTGTCAGGGAAAGCGAAGAGGCTTCGTCTAACGCTCCTTCACAGTTCCTCTGCTCGTCCGCTTTCGACGAGTTCATGATTAAAACTTTTCAAGTTCAGCAACCCGCCAATGGATCGCTCCTCGTATGCATACACTCCTGATATTGCCTCCCCGCCAGGTGGTCAATACCTTTTATGCTGATATTTCTTGTTTGCGTCGTTGTAACGAATAGGGCGTTTGATCCGGCGTAAACTAATTATGGTATTGAAAGAGTTTCTGAGTGGAGATGTAATGACCTGTTTCCGATTCTTCTTGAAGAGGAAATGGGTGGTCATTTTTAGCCCTAAGCGCTTTTTCAAGTCTATTACCTTGTTATGTGCGATCAAGGTTAGATTTTTATCTGGGTGGAATAAAATAAAATAAAAACTAATATCAAAATACCAAATGAAAGTGGCACGTCAAACTCTGATAGCAAATACAGTGCATCGTGACATCTCTCATAGTGTGAGATTTTCATAGCGCTGCGATTAACATTCAGTTTCTTATTGCATACCCAACACTTTGCCGCCGGAGCAGGCAGGTGATTAGTGTAAACAAAGCCATCAACTTGGGAATGTTGCCTTGATGAATCATCAAATTCTTAGAACTAAACTGCAAAAAGACGGTCTGTCAGGAGGATCCTTGCACCTGTTGACTCTTATCTTCTTGTATTCCACAGTCTTGGTCGAATGGAAAGTAAAGGGCAATGAATATTCAATTTCTCCAAACAATATCTATGCATTATAAGGTGGCCGGGTGGTGAGAATAAACGAAAATCATCAACTACGGCTATTGTGTCATTGCACCCATCAAACTCACGGCAGGATCGACATTCAAACAAAAACAATAATATCTGGCAAAAATTCATTTTTAAATCTCGAATTTCAAATTGAAGTGATTCACTTCACCTGCACTCAGTTTAATTTTGTAATAAATGTAATGAATGTTTGTTTTTGTCCTCTCGCTGTCGGTATAGCTTGACAACTTGAGCTGAAAGCATAGCAGCTCTCAAGTAATTATCGATGCTCTTTTGGAAATTGCGAGCAGAGCGTTTAATAAGGTCTTTCGAAGAAAGGATATATGTTTTAAAATCAATGACAGGTAAACATCTTTCTTCCTGTACAGCCAATTTCTATTCATTTTTAACATCGCCCTCGCTTTCAACGTCATTATTGATATGACTATTGCCCGTGATAAATATTACTTTGAAAGGATTTAAAAAAATAAATTAAAATTTCAATAAAGTGGTGCGGTTGTATCAGCTTCCTCGCGGTTGCATGGCGAAGCAACGTTCACGCTTTCATTATTTAGGTTGTCTGGATGTTCATCTTAATCTTCTCCAATTTTTAAGCTTCCTTGCTCCTTATCGATTTGTTACCACTTCATGTGTGTTTTTCTTTCTTATTAAATGCTATTTTTAGGTTTCCGTCGATCAGCGGATCATTGTAAACAATAAAAAAGTCTCTATATAGCGCGACAAAACACATTTAACATTTTGAGGCCAGCTCATCTCGCGCGAGTTGTCGCGACCTGGATCCCAGCGTTGTAGTGACTGTTGTTATTATTATTTTTTTTTTCAGTTTTTTTTTTTTTCACTTGCTTCCTTAATTTTTTTTTTGCTGATACGCGCTGACAACAGAAAAAAAAAACACATGAAAAATAAATAACAGAATGCGGTAATTAAGCAAATGCCTTGGATAAGATTGTTATCCATGAGATTTGTTCAATCGAATAGTTAAATGTTTTGATTACGTACGTTTATTTACGCGTGTTCCAAATACCCAAAGATAATGTTTTTTTCCATACAGACTTTTTTTTTAATTTAATCACTTCGGATTGTAGTGTAGATGAGTAACAATTGCATTATATAAAATTGTGTCTACACAAATGAAACTTCGTGCTGATTAAGTAATGGTGGGTGGATGGATGACCTTCGCTTTGAACATTTTCAAAATTACAGTCGGACATCGTTGCGTTTGGTAGAAACAAAGAGATAAAGAATTACCCTGTTGATTTATTTCAATTTATTTACCAACACAATGATTAAAACAAAAACATATCAAACTAAACTATTGCCTACTAAGTGTAACATAAACAGTGGGGCGCCAATTTTCAATAAAAAAAAGCGCTCGACAGTTTGGGCGGATACGCGTAAAAAACACACATTTTCCCACCAGGAAACCAAACAAAACAAAACCAATGATGAAAGCAAGCACCTTAGACAGAATTCGATTTTACAACGAACAAAATGTTATGCCATACAATTGTACGCGAGAATGAGCACGCTTCCGTTTTAACTTTGACGACTGGCCACAGCGATACGCTATTTACCGGATAAATGACTATCCAGCGAATAGCGCAGCTTGTTTTGTTTTGTCAACACTTATCCACTGGATAGCGATTTATCCGGTGGATAGCGTTCATTATCCATCCTATGAAGAACTGTACCCATGACTCTAGATGGAGCGGTCCGAATTCGAGCCCAGGCAAGACACTTTACTCTCACAGTGCCTCTGTCGACCCAGGTGTAGAAATGGGTACCGGCGAATTTACGGCTGGGGGGTAACCATGCGATGGACTAGCATCCCATCCAGGTAAAGGTAAAGTCTGCGTCGATCCGGAGTTCAGCGCACTAACCATTAGGCCACCGCGCCTCCCATCCAGGGGGGAGTAAAAATACTCCTGGTGCTCAGTGCTTCGGATCTGAGCTCCGGTCTGATGGGCCACTAGGCCCAGAACGGAGAACGGAGCTAGGCCTAGAACGGAGCCTACCGATTATCCTAACCTTTATCTACATGTAATAGCCGTTGATTTTTGTGTTGTAGACGTGAGAAGGAATTCGCGTCCATGGACGAAGATGGTGACGGCATAGT
The DNA here is from genome assembly GCA_963693305.1 of Meandrina meandrites. Lineage (NCBI taxonomy): Eukaryota > Metazoa > Cnidaria > Anthozoa > Scleractinia > Meandrinidae > Meandrina > Meandrina meandrites. The sequence continues at coordinate 27,511,078 of OY855906.1, forward strand.
GACGGTGGACGAGTTAACCAAATACTTGGATCCAACCCACGAACAGCGCGCGACTAATGAAGGCAACTATCTGATATCAATGGCGGACAGAAACCATGACGATCTCTTATCCGAGAAGGAAATGCTTATGAACTACCAGCTTTTCACTGGGAGCAGCATGGCTAATTATGCTGGATATCTACACGATGAATTTTAAAAGTACTGCTTCAGTTCATTTGCCAGTTGTTTCAGCTCACGAAGCAAGTGGCAGATTAACTACCTGGCTGTGTTGGCCAGACAAGAAAATGGACTCTATTTTGTACCTTTTAGCCTTGTTCTGATGTTTTAGGGGGAAAGATGTATTTTGTAATTGAAACAGGCATTGTATCGACCACCGAGCAGCTTCCACTTATCATACATTTATGTTGTCGCTTTCACCAAGGTCGCAATCTGTTAAAATCTGTGGCGTTTGCGTGGTACACGGCAGACACGCGTGGCAGACGCGCGTGGCGAACACGCCTCGCGCTCTCAACGGAACGCCAACTGCTTTGTGGTCGATACTGTCTATAGTATTAAAAGTAATATATAATATGGCAATTTGAAATCCAGGAAATATTTTTTCGCGCGCGCGATTGGTTAAAACACGTCACGTGATGAGCCAAAATTGGAGAATTTCAGACAACATCTCCCAACGATATTCCCCAGTTTTCAAACTTTGCGATTCACGTTCACACGTTAAGTTTTCATGCCAAGTAAATTGTTAAACTGAATTGACCTCAACATTTTCAACAGACTAGCAACATTTTTGAACGCCGACAGAATTACTTTAACGTTTAAATTCTTTGAAAAAAGGTCTCCCAAAATGAGCTGTCTTGCGTAGAAGTTTTGAAGGATAATAAACATAATATACTCCATTTGGCTTCAAAAATATGCATTGGTATTTGTCCTTGGACATTATCTGTTCCTCCAAAATCAGTTGCTTCGCTTTGTTCGCTTCTGGGAACAGATAATGTCTGCTGACAAACATCATTGCATACTTTCACGCCAAATAGAGGCTATCGTTTGTTTAGTGGGCCGATACTCGCCAAGAGGAGCTTGAATATGCGACATCATTGCGATTGTCTTGGTCGCTCTTGTAGTGCTAAACACGGGTGGGTTTGCTCAACAAAACTTGGGTTCTTTTTTTTCGCCCACGACAGAAAATGTTGTGTTTTCGTCACAACATATTCAAAAGGAACCTGAGAGTGATTATTCAGCTTTGGCCAGCTTTTTAAACACTTTGGTGTTGGGGTCGGACAGTTTTGGTATTTGAGTTTAAAGAAACGATTAGTATTTAAGTTTTGTAGAAAAAGATTTTATTAAATATAATTTGAAGTTAGCATTTTGAGGTTATATAAATCTTTGAACAAATGATAGATGTCACTCAAGATTGCCATTCAGAAAACACCTTCGTCTGTGATTGTATGGTCGTTTCTCTCTACATTTTTATTACTAATTCTCCCAGACAGGTAGCGAGAATGAAAAACCTGATCATTTCGGGGAAAATCTTCATTAAAAACTTAGTTTTCCTAAGAATGATCACTGCATGGTGCAAGTTTACCATTGAGATTTTTAGCCAATTCTTTGTTTTTTTGCCACTGTTCCAAAGCGAGTCGTGCTCCAAAACCTGTCACATGAAAGTAAATTTTACTCATTGTTCGTTTAAGATAAATCGAATACATTGATGAAGGGAATGTTTATCTGAAACAGAGGCAGTGAACTTGGAAATGGCGTATTAACCCATGTAAAAACTGGGGGGTAATACTTATTTCATTCACTGAACTTCCTACGAAATGAACAACACAACAAAGAAGTCCACGCATTTTAACTGTTGCTTATCTATATGATATAATATCACTTTTGATAACTTTGGGACTTTGAACTCTTTTTTTTTCCGCTGGGAAATGAACCTATGGCTTTTGGTTGAGAGGTAACACTGGCTTAAGATGATTAGGAAGATTGCTGATCCAATTTTTAGCCATGGGAGGGGACAGTGCGTTCAACTGAGGTGGTTGGGCACAGTTATAGTGGAGAGGAAGAAAAGTTTCATTTTATTGTCAACAGGTATTTGCTGAGATCTGTCATGAATGTCGGTTCGAAGGGTGGACGGTGATTATGCAGAAGATTTGAATAGAGTATTAAAACGTTCTGAATATTTTTTTTGTTTTTCTTTTTTATACTTATTTTAAAATGCTTATTTTCACACATCCTCGGAGACCCAGGGGCAGTTAGTCGGGGCGAAACGAAGTAAACCGGGCAGAAATCGTGGCGGCCAAAGTTTTCAAGAAAAGTGAGAAGAGCCCCTGGGAAACGAGTCTCTCAAGACCATTTCCTAACGGCTCTACGAATGCTGGCTCCTGATTGAGGAGAAAAAAATCCTTTGCATTATTCTGCCCAATCAGTAATAGGCAGTAATTTTGACCAATTTTTTCAGCGAAAATTGCAAATATTAGTATTCCCTACATGCTCTACACGAGTCAAAACTTAAACTCATAGAACTGCTCACGCGTGCTTCAAATCATCATCAAAAAAAAAAAAAAACTGCATAAAAACAATCTTAAACATTGCGAAAATGTTTCCAATTCATTTTATTGCAAATGGACAGCAGTAAAAGCCGAATTTAGGAAGCTCAAATATTTACAATAGCGATTAGCGAGAAAATTTGAATATTTATATGGGGCGTGCTGTGACCTCACAAACATAGGCTGGTAAGCCTGTGGACTAACCGACTAACTGCCCCACACTTCAAAACTTAGAGACATAATTATTGACTTACAATATTGCTGACTACTCTTACGCACCTACATAATGACATAATGTAAATAAACAAAATAAGCCCGGGGATAAGAGAGAGATAGCATTAACACATTGACAGCTACAGCCACGGAACAGGTTCCTCAAGGACTTCTGTTGCGTCAAGATTTGAGACAGATTTGAGACAAATTTGACAAATATATATAGCTGTATAGTAATAAATTCATCCTTAAATAAAGAAAAGAGACCCTGAATCCTCGACCTCTACCCGCAAGTTAACGTGACAATATCGTTGTTTAGAATTTATCAAACTTGGCTATCTTATCTAGAAGCAGATGGTCCCTGGGAATAAAGACGCATTTGCGCACGGTGTTTAAGCTACAGCGCGCCCGTTTTTATGATGTCGCAATGCGGACATCTGATTTTAGTCGGAAATAGAGAAACACCTAATTAGAGACAGTTTTTGAACTTCACTAAATGTAAACAACACAAACACATCCTGGGATTTAAGCTCAAAAGTTCACACCGGAGGAGAAAAGAGAATCGAACGTTTGATTACTAAAGGTTAGTGCATTTTCGTTGTTCCGTTTAAACTACCAACGTAGATTTTTATGTACAATCGTATGATTCACTGGTCATAGCTTGACTGCATATAAAGCGCTTGCAATTGGCCTCTATAGAAAACTGAGTAAAGAAATGTAGATAATCCAGTACAGGATGCCTACATTTTTCATTTTATAGTGTGTTTTTTTTTTCGCTTTTCTTTTAATTCTCTGCGACGGAGAGGCACCTCGGTTAAAGCTACTTCCGAAAAAAATCGACTAGATCAAACCAACGAATAAATTAACATCTGTCCTCCATATTCTATACGAGAATACCGTAAAATTCCGGTTTATAAGCCCTGGCTTATACAACTTCGTAACGGGTTTTGGGTGGGCTTATAAACGGAGGGGCTTATATATATATCCAGTGGGGTGGGGCTTTTAAACGGAATAAAAAAACGCCCCCCCCCCCCCCCCCCCGAAAAAAAAAAGACGAATAAATGAGGAAAAATCGGGTCTAACTGATTGCTGAGAATTGGTCAAAATTTTAACTGTCGGCTCGGAAATTGGAGCAAATAGAGGTCAGTCGAAGCCTGCTCAACGCAAGTGTGAGTGTCTTCATTAAAATCGCCAGAAATTAGTATTCTGCTTAATAATAATAACTATTGCTTCCCGATGCCAGCCTCCTCCCAAAGTACCTATATATTAACTAGATCAGTTAGTTTTGGCCTCCCGGTTTGACAGTTTTGGCGCGTGTACATGCCAGTACGTGTCCCGAGTGAACCATTGGTTTGATTTCGTAAAGTTAACAGACACGTTTAATATGTAGGTGTCCTACGCAGCGTTAGTTAAAATGAACACATGGTATACTGTAAAGTTCATTTTCACGTTTTACTACTGACGAGGGCAGCACTGCCGAAACGTTTAGTTTCTCAAACTCATTAATAATTCATCAAGTTAAAACAAGGAAAATCGTAACCGTGAAGGATGTTTGGATACTCGGTCTTAATTAGCATAGATTTTTTACGATTTTATTTCTCCGTTTGCTCCTTAGTTTTTGTTTCGATTGAGAAGATATATCAAACACTCGAGACAGTGTTTCATCGGCTTTCTTACACCTCGATTTTCTGCAAAAATACTACGCTGCGCGTCATATTTTCGACTCTCTTCTCGGTGTTTGGATATCCCGATGAAACACTGTCTCTCGTGTTTAACATATTACTTACAGCGTTGAACTTTACAGTATTCCATGTGTTGATAACAAAAACGTTTGTGTGGTGCGCGTCATTTATGAAGTTACACTTTGCGCGCGCAAGTGTAGTATCTATTCAATACCATCAGAAATTTCTCGTTGATATGTATGAAAACTGATAAACATTCACTGGCCGGCAGGTTTATCCTTCTTTTGCAATTGATCATGAAGCGCATTCAGATTATAAAGAAGTTGTGTAAAAGTTTCGGCAAAGTTTGAATCGTTTAGTTGTAATTAAGCATCATGCTCGCGCAAAAACGAGGGCAAATCAGAGTGGATCCGATTGGTTTAGATATAGTAGCGCGCGCTTAGTCCTTTGTTTAGGTCACAATGCACGCCATTGCAGTCGGACTAACGCCCCCGGGTTAGGTACTTTCTAGCGTTCGAAAATAGAGAGGCTATGAACAGTCTAAAACTGACGCTTCGCGTTTTAGCCCCTTTTAAAATCCACTGTGGCGGTTTTATTTTACCTATACCAACTTACAGTTGAATCAACTAATTGCTTTGAGTTTAAGTTTGCGCGAGTCAGACTGCCTGCTGATTGTGATAGCATTATTTTGAGGAGTGTGCAAATCGAAGGGTATTTTGGAGTTGAGCCTATTTCTGTGCATTTTCAAGACGACGAATTCAAAGAATTTTGCACAATAAAAGAGACAACCCACAAGTCACAATGGTAAGGACTTCACACTTCAAGAAGTGCAAAAAGATCAGTGACGAGCAAATTGTACAATTACATCACACTATTTAATGATATTACATTAATTTTTAATATTACAAAGCAAGTCCTAAAACGCAAGTTATCTACTTTTGCTTCTTCTTTCCTCCTTCTCTCTTCGTGTCAGGTTTTTCTGGGCGTGGTTTCTGCCAGTCCAGTGCATGTTTTCTGTACATGGGCCATGGAGGTAAAACCAACTGAAAAATATCATATAAAAACAATTTAGTTGACTACCTATGTAGGCAATGCTGCTCCACTGAATGCTATGATGATTCAGTTATGAACTTGTATGCCTGTGACATGCAGCCATATATTTGACTCTATATATGTTGTTGTTTAAACACTGTATAATGTATTGCAGACCAGTGTATACATGTACAGTATACTTTAACTCTCAAGTTTTGAAGTTCAGCTACCAGCTTAAAGGTGTTCAGCACTGTCACTACCAGTAGTTTTCATGCTACACTGTATTCTGACAGTCCCCCTACATGAAATGCGACATGTACAGTCACATGTACCCCCCCCCCCCCCCCACCCCCTCCCACAACGACCTCCACTTCAGCACCTTGTTCAGTTACCCTGAAAGTTTGCCGGTACCCATTTCTACACATGGGTGTGTCTTAAGGAGTGTCTTGACCAACGACACAACACTGTGACATCTGTCATCACATTTAAAATAATTGACTGTAGAATGTTCAGCAAATTGAGGACTTTTATGCACCTGACTAGTGTGACTGTTAGACTACGAGCAGTCCCTATCTATTTTAACAGTCCGTCAAGTATGAAGCAAAAAAAAGCCTGTGCGAAAATTGGGGAAGAGACAAGGCGAGGCGAGGAGAGGTGCGATCTTTGTGCAGGCAGTTTTTTTAAATTGACGGACAGTGAAAATAAATAGGGACTGCTTGTAGTCTGTAAAATGTAGATGTTGGAATTTTTTTAATAACCTCTATACAGCTGCATACTCTCCTATCAGAGGAAGGATGTCACCTGCATTTTTCCATTAATGCAGTCATTGATGGTAAAAAACAGAAGCCCTCCATCCAATTTTCCTTGATAAAAGTGGCAGCTGTACACAGCTGGGCTATTTGCTTAATAAATGTTTTGCTATATATGTTGACAATGAATTTCATTTTTTTTTCAGTACTTACCAAACAGCTGACTATAAACCCAGCAGCAAGAATGATAATAGTTGCACCAAACTGTTGAATGTAATACCCCCAGAGAAAACCAACAGCCTGCCGATAAAAAAAAAAAATATGGAATGATGCACTGCAACTAACGTCATTGACATGACAAGAAAGCTACTGTAGTCACAAACACACACACATGCACAAAACAAACAAACAAAATCAAACTGTTCAAAGATAACCATACAATAGTTGAAAGTACAGGTATGTTTAAAAAAAGTATTACACCTGTACAACAAGGGTAAAGGGTAGGTAAAGTCTGTGTCCAAGCCTAGTGGCCCATCAGGCCAAGCTTATTCTGGTTGACATAGCATCAATGAAGTGACTAGGAGTATTGCTACTCCCCCTGGATGAGATGCTGGTCTGTTGAAGCATTTCTCCCATTATCAAATTTGCTGATACCCATTTAGACACCTGGGTGACGACAATGTGATTAAGTATTAAAGTGTCTTGCCGAGAACAGTACACAGTGACCCCGGCCAGGGCTCAAACCCAGAGTATTATTTTGGTGCGAGTGGGTGTGTGCATATGCCAGGCAGGGAGGAGGGGGGGGGGGGGGGGGGGGGGGGGGATGCTAATAACCTGCAGGATGCTTCTACATAGCCAAAAACAGTTTGAATATGCTGTGTATAAATATATCTAGTAGAAATGAACCTACTGTACAATCATATAACACAGATGCAGCGAGAGGCCAAGTCTACATAACTCTAAATTTGACTTACCCCAAAAAATAATATTACAATATGGAAAAGCCTTTCTGCTAGTTTTTGGCCTTCATAGTCCTGTGATAACATAAAGAGGAATAGAAGGTAACGTAAGGTGAGATAATTTACTTAGTGTCAAATACATGCAGTGGTCTCCTGATCTCTTGAACCAGAGGCTCATGATAAAAAACTTTAAAAACTAAGAACAAAATTAATACAACTATGAATAAATAAAATGTATATTAAAAACACCTAAAAACTACATATTAAAATACAATACTAGAAAGATCTAAAGATTTAAAAGGTACATATGTCTGTATAATTTTAACATGTGGTCTACAATGTTACACAAAATAACATGTTCCATTTTCAAATGTTCAGGAGTATAGAGCAGTTTTCAGTTGAGTGTTGAAAGTAATTTACATTAATTTTGCTTTGGTTTTGCATATGTTTACCATGCTCAGTGATTGGCTTAAAAATCTTGCACCACTTTCTCTTGACCACTCAGAAGTAAAACCTAAAACAATTGTGACTTGATTGCGCACATAATTTTCCCATGCTTCGTGCCAGCTACAGGTATTTCCTTTGAGTTTTGATTGGTTCACTGGATTGTCTGTGCCCTTTGTAATTGGCCAGATTGATTGCTTTGGTTTTGGTTTTGCGACACTCAAAAACCAGTAGTAAGATTAGTGCAATTATTTCTGTGTCCAGTGCAAAGCACAGACACAATGATGAGGGTTGTACAGGGGTATTCTCGTGACGCATGATTAGCTGATTTTATTTTCCGTGAAACGTGAATTTAATAAATTTATTCTTCGTGACCCGTGACCGGAAGGTTTTGCGTGAAACGTGACAAGCTTGAATTAATAACCGATATTCGTGATTTCACCACTTTATTGACTTTATTTTGCGTGATTTTGAGACGCGAGACCTCAAATGTGACTTCCGTATAATTATCGTAATGTCAAACACTCTTTGTAGAGTAAGAACAGGATAAGAGTATGTTTCTTTCTTATTTTCGTAATTTCTTAATCAATTTTGATTTCTTCAAACACTATTTGTAGCGTAAGAACAGGATAAAAGAGTACTTATTTTCGTGATTCGGGAAAATGAAATTTCAATATCTGTGATCCGTGATTCGTTATTTTTTTCGTCTGTGAATCGTGCCAGAGACCCCCCCCCACCCCCCCCCCCCCCCCCCCGCACGACCCTCAATGATATAATGCATATAAAAAACAAAAATTAATTTGCTTTGTTGTGCAGCAGCCAGGTGAATAGTAGGTCCATATAGCGCAATCACGGCTTAGCTCCCAAACAGAATATTGAATAAATTTCATTAAAAACTAGCTATGATATTGTTCCCGTCCGTGGAGGAGGCAGATGGTATACTACAATTCCTGAGTTTTGGTATATGAGCCCATATACCATAAATCACAAAATTAATATGGTAACCATAGGTGTACAAGTCAGGAAAACAGCCAGGGAGCTCAAATATTGCTCGTTTTCAATAAAACACTTATAATAGACCCTTCCACAGTTTCGGACACCATCTTGGTTGGGGGGCAAACACGGCAAAATTTACAGTAAATGTATGGGAAAAATTGGGAGTTCGGCGCTCGATAATTCGAGAAAGGTTGACATTCTGTAATTTCTATGAATTACAAACTTAAAATACTAGCTAAAAGAGTTAACCGATCAAATTTGAGAATTTTACTCTCACTAAGAAAGCCGCAAATTAGAATTTTCATTTTTCATATATTTGTCTGTAAAATGGAGCCGCCATTCGCGGGAAAATTTAGAAGCATTTGTATGAAAAACTAAAAGTAAGATTTCTCGTTTCAAAGAAAACCGATCCCCTTCAAATTTAATCGGTTAACTCTTTTAGCTAGACTAGTATCTTTAGTTTGCAATTCACAAAAGTTTCAGAATGTCAACAGTCCTCAAATTGTCGAGCATCAAACTCCCGATTTTTCCCATACATTCACTGTAAATTTTGCCGTGTTTGCCCCCCCAACCAAGATGGCGTCAGAAACCGTGGAAGGGTCTATTCCACTCAGGCTTGTTGGATTTGAGATAGTTATACAGTAGCCAACTCATATCCAACGTGCACCAATGGAATAATTGTTAAATAGAAGCATGGCTCCGCAACAGAATTGGCACTCTAAAGAATTAGCCAATAAATAAATCACGAAGAACAATAAAAATATTAGAAATAATCCCTGTCTATTTAGTAATTCAATGCTTTATAAAAATAAAAATAATAATAATAAAAAAATACTGCATGCACGTTAAGTTTTGTGCTTGATACAGCTTAGCTTCTAAAAAGTTCCTGACAAATAAAGATAATTCTTCGCTTGTACAAATGATCTACATGTATAAGCTAAAATGCAGTAAGCTTCAATATTTTGAACAGAAATTGACTGAATGTTGAGTTGACTGTACACGGGGACCGGACTTGAGATTAAACTGCCTAAAGCGATCTAGATTAGAAAAGGAAACTTACCATATGCGTTGGGAAGTTTTTGAAGAAATTCTTTAAAATCTTCATTGTTTCAATTTAGCTTTCTTTCTCAAATATTACAGGATCGACCAACTTTATGTCGACCCTATGAAATAAATACACGTCCTTTTGAAAGGAGGTGAGAAAGCAATATGTTATGGTCAGCAGATCTAATGCGGCTCATGCGTGATTATGAGAATTGTAAGCTTGGTTACCAAGTTTATTATGGCGGGTTCCTTCGAATTTCTTGTCTGTTTCGTCTGTTACTAGGCTGTTGGTGTTTTCGCTATGTTATCACCGTGAATCATGTACTGAATTGTACCAAGAATGTACATTTTCTCAAAAATGAACTTCTCAGAACTGTTTAAGCAGACACATCAGTTGTGCAGATTTTCTCCAAACGGCAAATACTTGGTAAGGTTGTTCGAATTGTTGTTGCTATCTGTTCAGTGTAATAGCGAAGTCGAATTGTTACAATCAATCAAAACTTTTTAGGCGATTTTTATTTCCTTCCGGATTTGAATCGCACAATTTTGCATAGAGACCAGAAAATCACTTTAGCATGTCCCAACCCGAGTCGCTGCTTTAGTTTTTAAACAAATCTCATTTGTATTTTTTATACTTTTTATAGGGTAATTGTGTCCAATATCGATTACTCGTAAGAGATGTGAATACTCTTCAGATTCTTCAACTCTACACCTGCTTAGATGTTGTGCAATGCATACAGGTAAAGTGGAGTGTTACAGTGCACATGTACTTGTAACTTGAAAAATTAAAAATTGGACAGTTATGCACTGATCAGTCAATTCCAGCAGTGCCCCCTACCCCCTGCAACCGTGGGGCATTTGCTTATGTTTCCAGCCCCAGGGGTGGGGGCGGTTAACGTACCCCAGGGCACTGCTGGAATTGACTGATGCATTTATCATCATGACATTTTTTACAAGTCATGTACACATATCCTCAAATGCTATCGCCATGCTATCTGCTTTCCACTTAAAAATAATCTACACTGTCCACAGCTAATAGCTTATAATGTTTACCATTTCAAAATCTCCCACAAATCTGGCACTTTGTCGCAAATAAATTTCGAACTGACCTTTTATCGTTGCAAAATGAAGAAAAAAGCTAGACACAGTTGATGAGGGCATGATATCGAATTATGAGTCAGAGCCTGAGATGTCTGAAGAATATGCGCTGAAATACCATGAAAATGAACTGGGAAACTCAACGGAAACCTTGCAAACTTCCTTAAAGGAGCTCTGTCACGGGGATTTCACAGATTTTTGGTCTAAACTGTTCCAAAATTAATGGTAGGCAATTTAACCCGTGAAAATCATTACCTTTGAACATCTAAAGGAAGATATAACCTTAATATGTGGATAGAAATCTAACTACGGCTAAAATATCAATTTTTTTTTTGTAGACGTGCGGAAACAACTTGAAAAGTTTAGCTAAACTTTTCAAGTTGTAATCCATTTCCATCGTAGCCATCTGCAGCTAAAGACACTTGTTAACAGTTTTGGTGCTTTAAAATAGCAATTGTTAATAAAAATGGACTATTATTTTTTGGTTTCCTTCGACACAAATATAAATTTTGGCCTTTCAAAAATCTGTTAAAATCCGTGACAAAGCCCCTTTAAACTAAGGAACAGTATGAAACGTGATTAAAAATTAGAGTTGGATATTTTATGTTTGTGAACGGGGGTGGGGGGAGGGGGAGTGGGGCGGTTAATGCTTTCTGTGTTTGTGTGGTCGAGTTAAACATGGAGCGAGCCTATAAAAAGGCCTCGTCTAGCACTTTGTTGGCTTCAATTTTAAAAAGTCGTGTCAGAGTAACGGTCATGAAAGAGAAGTGCTTCGCAAATTTTGCTTTTTAATACGATCCTAGTTCATTTATATGGAATGAACAAGCTAATATACAATATAAACTACCAATAATTCTTTCCATTCAAGCTACATGTGTAAAAGAAAATTTAAACAGAATTTATGCAATAATCCAGAAATTCAAAATTGATGTCCACCATGCACAAACACTGTTACATGTACGGCATGAAAGCTCAAACAGATAATGCTGAACACATCAATGACAATCGTTTCAATCAGTATTTTGTTTTTATGGGTTAAAGATTCAAACAACAAAGATAACAATGCTATGGAAAAAATCTCTACATTTCGAAATTTGGCGAACTAGGAGCTACACCCTTTACAAACGTTCTTTTTATACTATCGTGAAACGGGAACAATCACCAAATTCAATTTTGAAGCAACAAAATTCAAAACTACAAGTTTCGTTTGCTCTTTGACTAGCTTTTATGTGGCATATCCTTGACTAAAACATTATTCTTCAGCAACAAGCGGATTAAGATTTCAGAAAATGAATTTATTTAAATATTTATTTGTTTACTTGCAACGCATTATCCAATGTATTTTGTAATTCAGTATCGGCACTAAGCTCAGGTCGCTTGCGGGCAGGAAATTCCTTGATTTTGCAGAACAGTGACTGACAGCTACAGGTATCTATTTCTAAACCGCGCTTTTGATTGTTTGCACCCAAATAACAAAACAGAGAATTTTATACACGAGAATCTTGATGCTATTTCTTGTACTGCTTTGAATCTATTTTTAGTTTAGAAAACTAGGTAAGTCAGAATCATGCCACACTAAAAGTCAGTTGATTGCATTTCCCAACCAATGAAATCATCGCATTGGAATTTGTGATTGGCAGGGATTGGCAGGCTGAACAGTTCAGCCTCGTTATGGGCGAGTGAAAAATTATCTGGGCAAGTGCAGCTTGAAGTTCACTTGCCATAATCGCGAGCACCCTGCCTTTCCACCCTTTGCTTGACCATGGTACATGTAAGTAGTTCTACTCGAAAGAAGCCTGGTAGAAGGCCAAAAACTGCAGCATAAAGAAAGGAAGAAGAGAAAAAGGAAAAGCCAAAAAAAAATTGATTTGTGCATATGCACGAGCAAAATGTTGTTAAGAGCAGTTCTCTGAGAAAGTGAAGCAAAGTTCGAAATGATTTTATATTTTTAACCCCCCTTTAGTTTTTGTGTGGAGGTAGGCTACCTTGGGAGATGAACAAAAAATGAGCATTTTTGATTGGTAGATGTATTGTTGCCATGGTAAGTGCACTTGGTCACGTAAGCCTCAGCTTCATGTTTTGAGCTAAAATTTCCCTCTCAGAAGGTTAAAATATACGAGTCTAGTTCTCGGGTAAATGATAACAAATTCAAATGACATACCAGCCAAAAATAAAGTCATTCTTCCAGTTTATAAAAATCTTTGTTAGTAAAAATATTTTTCGATTTATAAACATCGAAAAAATTGTTGCTTTATCATAATGCCTGACGGCCATTTTGACAAGCAGGAAAATCAAACACAACCAATTTCGCAACTTTTCCCAAAGTACTCAAGACATTTTCTTCATGAAACCAAATTAGCAACAGAGCTAATACAGATAATTATTTAGTCCAGCTGCTAACAACCAAAAAATGGTTGAATTGTTCTTTTTTTGATAAAAGCACTAAACTTTGCCAGATTACTAACATCCCTGTGACGAACATTTTAAGATATGGAGCCAGCCCAAATTAGCTGCCAGAGCTCCGTACTGCGCATGTCCCAAATCACGGCTGCATGAAAACGAGGCTCAAGCAAACAATTGGACAAATTGCCGTATTTTTGAATTGTAGCCAGTGTTTTGTGATGGTTAAGAGACCAACAGGTTCTCTGTCTCTCAGCGTATTGTAAGACATGTCACGTGACAAGTCACGTGACTAGTTATTGGATATTTTAATCGACAAAAATTACCAATTCTGGCTTCAAATTCTCGTAACTTTTTTAATAAGAAAAACCAACAGCATTTCTTTTGTAATATTCCTAAAATGTATTAGGCAACAACTCAAAGAATAGGCACCCTCACTCAGAAAACCCCTTGCAAAATAAGTCCTTGGATGTACAAGCAAATTCATATCCCAACTGTGGTACAACAGAGGTGGATGAAAACCCTCCCCAGGGTTTTTGTCATATCTAGGTGCAGCCGAATTATTTTGCTCTGAGTAGAAAGCCCTGAGCTTACTCTACAAGATGACATAATTTTTGTTGGCTGTGAGGTGATATGATGCCACATGACGTCATTAAAGACGCCATCTTGGATCCGCCATCTTGGATTTCGCCATGATCTTAGCAGGGCAGAAAACAGCAGAAATTAATGAAAATCAAACCAGAATGCTTATAGAATGTAAAAATAAACAAGTAAATACGTTTTGGTTTCAAAAAACTGGAAAAGAATAAAGTAAAAATGTTAAAAATGACAATTTTTGGCCAGACCTGCTTGTGCTATGATTATGACGTTGCCATGACAATATCAAATATTATGGACAAAATTTCCACAAGGGATGAATGAATAGCTACTGAAACTTTCAGCATTAGTATATAATAGGACTACATGCTGTTCAATTTGGAAATAATTGGATGAAAAAAATTCCGAGAACAGCCAAAATTGGACGAGGCCAATTTGGCTGTCAGAGGAATTTTTTTAATCTAATTATATCCAAATTGGACAAGCATGTAGTCCTGTTACCTATTAATTATAAAGCTAGTCAGTCAATCCAGCGTAAACACTGAAAAAGCCAGAGGGGGGAGCAGTTGGGTTGACAGAGAACCCTGCAGCACTCAGAAGGTGGATGGTAGGTGGGCCAGAAGTAGCACGCATGACTAAAGAATTTGAAGATTCAACATGAGCACCGAAGTATGAACATCATGAGCAAACACCAGCTACACAAGCCGCATTCGCAACAGATGTCTTGAATGTTGCCTTGTCAGTGCACAACACAGTGCACACAAGGGATGTCGCAGACGAAACCATTACAAACACGGTGCAAAATGTCATCTCAATCGGAGAGGCCCAATTTAGCACATTTATTCAGCAAGCCGGTGACAGACACCATCAAAAAGAACAAGTTGCCGATGTTCACAACTTCAAGCAAGAACGTACCCTCAACAGATAAGGAAAAGATTGGAATTCTCAAAGAGGACTTCACCCTTTTCCCTAGACTTTACATCGCAAGCCAGAGTCGTGATGGAGATTTGGAAGAGTTTTTTAAGTTCAAGAACCAGCCATGGCCACGCTCCCTATCTCACTGGGGTCAGCTAAGAGAAGGGCAGAAGGCAGATCTTGTCAAGTCTCTCAAGGCTGTTGCTACCCCAGAGACTGGACAACCAACTCCAGATGCAATCATACTGGATGGAGCAGTTATCGTCCAGATGCTGCCGCCAGGAATGGTACGTACCTTTGAAAAGTATTGCCAAACAGTGTTTGGTCCCTTTCTTGCAAAACAGCTCCAGTCTGTGAAACGAGTAGATTTGGTGTGGGATGTGTATAAAGAGGGATCGCTAAAGAAAGCAACACGCGAAAGAAGTCAAGTCACAATGTCATTGCAAATCCCCACAGACTGGAAAGGCTTCCTTCGAAATGATGAGAACAAGAATGAGCTGTTCTTCTATTAGCAAGGTATGTTGTGTCAATGGACATGTACCCTGTGACAAGGAGTTGTATACCATTGCTGGAGAGAGTGTGTTGTCATCCACCAACAGAATGGACCTGACTAGCCTTGCGCCATGCACCCATGAAGAGGCAGACACGTGTCTGCATGAGATATTAAACAAATGGATGGATAAGAGAAACATCAGCAACGCGTAAACTAATCTCTGTCAGCTTAACTATGACGAATGTACCTTTAGCACTAGTCCAAGAACACATTCAGTGAATTAGAGTAGGATGTGCAATGTAGGCAATAAATGTCGAAAAAGGTTTGATTAAGGTGGCTCGACTGGATTTTTTAGGGGCAACATGCACATGGTAATATCTGAAGAACACGACGCACTTTGGGAATGCAGTTTCATCTCATAGTAGTTTGATGCCATTTAAAATTGTGTATACAAAATTATGGGGATCGCCATGACCGATTGCGAAAAAAACGGATTTGATGAGCGTGCATTCAGGTGCTCTTGTTGCCACTTTTGTAAATAATTTGGTCTACACCTACAAATCTGATAATTATTTGGAAACCGCTCGATGAATTTTTTTAAAAACTTGTCAATCTCGAGGTTTGTCATCAGTTTATATGGCCTGCAAGTTTCAAGGTCATTGAAAACACGTAAGGCAATAAAATCGGGGCTCCAATATACTACTTTTTTTCTCCCAGATTTTGTGTTTACAAGTGAGTGTCCTCATTATTCACGGGCATTGTATTCAACTTTCATTTTCAAATAATGCAAATTCATTTGCATTAAACAGAACGCTCAATTGCTTTCTAAAAATGTTCGGGAAACATGCTGATATGACTTGAAAACTGTAATAATATTTGTTACGCCATTAGTCTGTAATACAGCAACGCCGAGGATCTCTTTCTCCAGGAAACGAAAAGCTATTTTTGTGTAGAACAACAGATCAGGAAAAAAGTCTAAACTCACTGATAAAATGCAAATGAATTTTTTGCTGAGTTGTGCACTGGACATGAAAGTAAAAAGCAATACATGTGAATAATGAGGACACTCACTTGTAAACACAAAATCGGCGAGAGAAAAGTAGTACATTGGAGCCCCGATTTTGTTGTCTTAAATGTTTTCAATGACCTTGAAACTTGCAGAATTTTAAATGGCATCAAACTACTATGAGATGAAACTGCATCCAAAATAACACTGGTCATAACAAATTTTCACCTTTACCTAATTCAGCTGTGGTGATCGTTTTTCGATGGCATTGTTAATGACAGTCTGGTTAGTTCTCAAACTTGAGCGGTGTTGCCCCTAAAAAATCCAGTCGAGCCACCTTAAACAGCATCAAAAGTTTGATACTGTTGTCTCTATTCACAAACGCGGTCAATTTAAGTCTGCACTAAAATCAAGTAATAAAACACACTGTAAAATTTGGTCACTTGCTTTAGCCTCGTTTTCATGCACTTGTGCTTTAGGATATCTGCAGAACAAAGGTCCAGTGGCTGGAAAAAATGCTGGCCCCCTACCTTGAAATGCTTCCTTTGGAGATGTAATGTCTCAAACAGTGTCATACTTTTTGAAAAAACAACCTATAGTATTTCTTCACAACAGGACCTTTCTTGATGGGTCACGTGACAGGTTATTTGATTGACAGGTCACGTGACTGAATAAAAATATTGCGCATGCCAACAAAAGCATTATTAAACGTCAAAAGGTTACTTTTACATAGAAACTACACTACAAAGAAGGATTATTTGTCTGAGCCTCATTTTCATGCAGTCGTGATTTGGGACATGCGCAGTACGGAGCTCTGGTAGCTAATTTGGGCTGGCTCCATATCTTAAAATGTTTGTCACAGGGATGTTAGTAATCCGGTAAAGTTTCATGCTTTTATCAAAAAGGGAACAATTTTGGTCGTTAGCAGCTGGACTATATTGTAGTTTCGAAACATCACAAAATCTTTTTGGGGAAAGTTATATTTTGTCCATAGATGTTCAAGACATACAAGGCAAATTGTAAAAAATTACAAGATCAGCCATTTTTTAGAGCCGAACTATTTGGCCTAAAATGGGCTATCGTTAAAGGCTACACTGTTATATGTGGCTAAATCCCAAACAATAAATTTCAATAAATCAACTATGAGGGATTTACTGGAAGTAAACTTAATCAAGACTCATTGTCCATTACAGCTTCCCCTCACAGCTAATTGCAATGTTTTGGTATTTAATTTTAAGCCAAACGAACGGGATTAGTCACTTTTGAGTTCCCTGTTGAGTTCCCTTTTGAGTTCGCTTTAAGTTCCCTTTTGAGTTCCCTTTGAGTTCCACCTTGAGTTCCCTTTGAGTTCCCTTTTGAGTTCCCTTTTGAGTTCCCTCTAAGTTCCCGTGTGAGTTCCCTTTTTAGTTCCCTCTTGAGTTCCCTTTGAGTTCCCTCTAAGTTCCCTTGTGAGTTCCCTCTAAGTTCCCTTGTGAGTTCCCTCTTGAGTTCCCTTTTGAGTTCCCTCTTGAGTTCCCTTTTGAGTTCCCTCTTGAGTTCCCTTTTGAGTTCCTTCTTGAGTTCCCTTTTGAGTTCCCTCTTGAGTTCCCTCTTGAGTTCTCTCTTGAGTTCCCTCTGAGTTCCCTCTTGAGTTCCCTTTTGAGTTCCCTCTTGAGTTCCCTTTGAGTTCCCTTTTGAGTTCCTTTTGAGTTCCCTCTTGAGTTCCCTTTTGAACTCCCTCTAAGTTCCCTTGTGAGGTCCCTTTTTAGTTCCCTCTTCAGTTCCCTTTGAGTTCCCTCTAAGTTCCCTTGTGAGTTCCCTCTAAGTTCCCTTGTGAGTTCCCTTTTGAGTTCCCTTTTGAGTTCCCTCTTGAGTTCCCTTTTGAGTTCCCTCTTGAGTTCCCTTTTGAGTTCCTTCTTGAGTTCCCTTTTGAGTTCCCTCTTGAGTTCCCTCTTGAGTTCTCTCTTGAGTTCCCTCTGAGTTCCCTTTTGAGTTCCCTCTTGAGTTCCCTTTGAGTTCCCTTTTGAGTTCCTTTTGAGTTCCCTCTTGACTTCCCTTTTGAGTTCCCTCTAAGTTCCCTTGTGAGGTCCCTTTTTAGTTCCCTCTTGAGTTCCCTTTGAGTTCCCTCTAAGTTCCCTTGTGAGTTCCCTCTTGAGTTCCTTCTTGAGTTCCCTTGTGAGTTCCCTCTTGAGTTCCCTCTTGAGTTCTCTCTTGAGTTCCCTCTGAGTTCCCTCTTGAGTTCCCTTTTGAGTTCCCTCTTGAGTTCCCTCTTGAGTTCCCTTTTGAGTTCCCTCTTGAGTTCCCTCTGATTTCCCTTTTAAGTTCCTTTTTGAGTTTTCTTTGAGTTCCCTCTTGAGTTCCCCCCTTGAGTTCCCTTTTGAGTTCCTTTTGAGTTCCCTTTGAGTTCCCTCTTGAGTTCCCTTTTGATTTCCCTTTGAGTTCCCTCTTGAGTTCCCTTTTGAGTTCCCTTTGAGTTCCCTTTTGAGTTACCTCTTGAGTTCCTTCTTGAGTTCCCTTTTCAGTTCCCTTTGTGTTCCCTTTTGAGTTCCCTCTTGAGTTCCCTTTTGAATTCCCTCTTGAGTTCCCTTTTGAGTTCCCTCTTGAGTTCCCTTTTGAGTTCCCTTTGTGTTCCCTTTTGAGTTCCCTCTTGAGTTCCCTTTTGAGTTCCCTCCTGAGTTCCCTTTTGAATTCCCTCTTAAATTCCCTCTTGAGTTCCCTTTTGAGTTCCCTTTGTGTTCCCTTTTGAGTTCCCCTTTGAGTTCCCTCTTGAGTTCCCTTTTGAGTTCCCTCTTGAGTTCCCTTTTGAGTTCCCTCTTGAGTTCCCTTTTGAGTTCCCTTTGAGTTCCCTCTCAGTTCCCTTTGAGTTCCCTTTTGAGTTCCCTTTGAGTTCCCTTTGAGTTCCCTCTTGAGTTCCCTTTTGATTTCCCTTTGAGTTCCCTCTTGAGTTCCCTTTTGAGTTCCCTTTGAGTTCCCTTTTGAGTTCCCTCTTGAGTTTGCTTTTGAGTTCCCTCTTGAGTTCCCTTTTGAGTTCCCTCTTGAGTTTGCTTTTGAGTTCCCTCTTGAGTTCCCTCTTGAGTTCCCTTTTGAGTT
This sequence comes from Meandrina meandrites, assembly GCA_963693305.1. Lineage (NCBI taxonomy): Eukaryota > Metazoa > Cnidaria > Anthozoa > Scleractinia > Meandrinidae > Meandrina > Meandrina meandrites. The sequence continues at coordinate 27,530,315 of OY855906.1, forward strand.
CCCTTTGTGTTCCCTTTTGATTTCCCTTTGAGTTCCCTCTTGAGTTCCCTTTTGAGTTCCCTTTGAGTTCCCTTTTGAGTTCCCTCTTGAGTTCCCTTTTGAGTTCCCTCTTGAGTTCCCTTTTGAGTTCCCTCTTGAGTTTGCTTTTGAGTTCCCTCTTGAGTTCCCTCTTGAGTTCCCTTTTGAGTTCCCTTTTGATTTCCCTTTTGAGTACCCTCTTGAGTTCCCTCTTGAGTTCCCTTTTGAGATCCCTCTTGAGTTCCCTTTTGAGTTCCCTTTGAGTTCCCTCTCAGTTCCCTTTGAGTTCCCTTTTGAGTTCCCTCTAAGTTCCCTTGTGAGTTCCCTTTGAGTTCCCTCTTGAGTTCCCTTTGAGTTCCCTCTAAGTTCCCTTGTGAGTTCCCTCTTGAGTTCCTTCTTGAGTTCCCTTTTGAGTTCCCTTGTGAGTTCCCTCTTGAGTTCCCTCTTGAGTTCTCTCTTGAGTTCCCTCTGAGTTCTCTCTTGAGTTCCCTTTTGCGTTCCCTCTTGAGTTCCCTCTTGAGTTCCCTTTTGAGTTCCTTTTTGAGTTCCCTTTTGAGTTCCCTCTGATTTCCCTTTTGAGTTCCCTCTTGAGTTCCCTCTGATTTCCCATTTGAGTTCCTTTTTGAGTTCTCTTTGAGTTCCCTCTTGAGTTCCCCCCTTAAGTTCCCTTTTGAGTTCCTTTTGAGTTCCCTTTGAGTTTCCTCTTGAGGTCCCTTTTGAGTTCCCTTTGAGTTCCCTTTGAGTTCCCTCTTGAGTTCCCTTTTGAGTTCCCTTTGAGTTCCCTTTTGAGTTCCCTCTTGAGTTCCCTTTTGAGTTCCCTCTTGAGTTCCCTTTTGAGTTCCCTCTTGAGTTTGCTTTTGAGTTCCCTCTTGAGTTCCCTCTTGAGTTCCCTTTTGAGTTCCCTTTTGATTTCCCTTTTGAGTACCCTCTTGAGTTCCCTCTTGAGTTCCCTTTTGAGATCCCTCTTGAGTTCCCTTTTGAGTTCCCTTTGAGTTCCCTCTCAGTTCCCTTTGAGTTCCCTTTTGAGTTCACTTTGAGTTCCCTTTTGAGTTCCCTTTGAGTTCCCTCTTGAGTTCCCTTTGAGTTCCCTCTAAGTTCCCTTGTGAGTTCCCTCTTGAGTTCCTTCTTGAGATCCCTTTTGAGTTTCCTCTTGAGTTCCCTTTTGAGTTCCCTTTTGAGTTCCCTTTGTGTTCCCTTTTGAGTTCCCTTTTGAGTTCCCTCTTGAGTTCCCTTTTGAGTTCCCTTTTGAGTTCCCTTTGTATTCCCTCTTGAGTTCCTTTTTGAGTTCTCTTTGAGTTCCCTCTTGAGTTCCCTTTTGAGTTCCCTCTTGAGTTCCCTTTTGAGTTCCCTTTGTGTTCCCTTTTGAGTTCCCTTTTGAGTTCCCTCTTGAGTTCCCTTTTGAGTTCCCTCTTGAGTTCCCTTTTGAGTTCCCTCTTGAGTTCTCTCTTGAGTTCCCTCTGAGTTCCCTTTGAGTTCCCTTTTGAGTTACCTCTTGAGTTCCTTCTTGAGTTCCCTTTTCAGTTCCCTTTGTGTTCCCTTTTGAGTTCCTTTTTGAGTTCCCTCTAAGTTCCCTTGTGAGTTCCCTTTTTAGTTCCCTCTTGAGTTCCCTTTGAGTTCCCTCTAAGTTCCCTTGTGAGTTCCCTCTTGAGTTCCTTCTTGAGTTCCCTTTTGAGTTGCCTTGTGAGTTCCCTCTTGAGTTCCCTCTTGAGTTCTCTCTTGAGTTCCCTCTGAGTTCTCTCTTGAGTTCCCTTTTGCGTTCCCTCTTGAGTTCCCTTTGAGTTCCCTTTTGAGTTCCTTTTTGAGTTCCCTTTTGAGTTCCCTCCTGAGTTCCCTTTTGAGTTCCCCTGAGTTCCCTCTGAGTTCCCTTTTGAGTTCCCTCTTGAGTTCCCTTTTGAGTTCCTTTTTGAGTTCCCTTTTGAGTTCCCTCTGATTTCCCTTTTGAGTTCCCTCTTGAGTTCCCTCTGATTTCCCATTTGAGTTCCTTTTTGAGTTCTCTTTGAGTTCCCTCTTGAGTTCCCCCCTGAAGTTCCCTTTTGAGTTCCTTTTGAGTTCCCTTTGAGTTTCCTCTTGAGGTCCCTTTTGAGTTCCCTTTGAGTTCCCTTTGAGTTCCCTCTTGAGTTCCCTTTTGAGTTCCCTCTTAAGTTCCCTTTTGAGTTCCCTCTTGAGTTCCCTTTGAGTTCCCTCTTGAGTTCCCTCTTGACTTCCCTTTTGAGCTCCTTTTGAGTTCCCTCTTGAGTTCCCTTTTGAGCTCCCTCTAAGTTCCCTTGTGAGGTCCCTTTTTAGTTCCCTCTTGAGTTCCCTTTGAGTTCCCTCTAAGTTCCCTTGTGAGTTCCCTCTTGAGTTCCTTCTTGAGTTCCCTTTTGAGTTCCCTCTTGAGTTCCCTTTTGAGTGCCCTCTTGAGTTCCCTTTTGAGTTCCCTCTTGAGTTTGCTTTTGAGTTCCCTCTTGAGTTCCCTTTTGAGTTCCCTTTTGATTTCCCTTTTGAGTACCCTTTTGAGTTCCCTCTTGAGTTCCCTTTTGAGATCCCTCTTGAGTTCCCTTTTGAGTTCCCTTTGAGTTCCCTCTCAGTTCCCTTTGAGTTCCCTTTTGAGTTCACTTTGAGTTCCCTTTTGAGTTCCCTTTGAGTTCCCTCTTGAGTTCCCTTTGAGTTCCCTCTAAGTTCCCTTGTGAGTTCCCTCTTGAGTTCCTTCTTGAGTTCCCGTTTGAGTTTCCTCTTGAGTTCCCTTTTGAGTTCCCTTTTGAGTTCCCTCTTGAGTTCCCTTTGTGTTCCCTTTTGAGTTCCCTTTTGAGTTCCCTCTTGAGTTCCCTTTTAAGTTCCCTTTGTATTCCCTCTTGTGTTCCTTTTTGAGTTCTCTTTGAGTTCCCTCTTGAGTTCCCTTTTGAGTTCCCTCTTGAGTTCCCTTTTGAGTTCCCTTTGTGTTCCCTTTTGAGTTCCCTTTTGAGTTCCCTCTTGAGTTCCCTTTTGAGTTCCCTCTGGAGTTCCCTTTTGAGTTCCCTCTTGAGTTCTCTCTTGAGTTCCCTCTGAGTTCCCTTTGAGTTCCCTTTTGAGTTACCTCTTGAGTTCCTTCTTGAGTTCCCTTTTCAGTTCCCTTTGTGTTCCCTTTTGAGTTCCCTTTTGAGTTCCCTCTAAGTTCCCTTGTGAGTTCCCTTTTTAGTTCCCTCTTGAGTTCCCTTTGAGTTCCCTCTAAGTTCCCTTGTGAGTTCCCTCTTGAGTTCCTTCTTGAGTTCCATTTTGAGTTCCCTTGTGAGTTCCCTCTTGAGTTCCCTCTTGAGTTCTCTCTTGAGTTCCCTCTGAGTTCTCTCTTGAGTTCCCTTTTGCGTTCCCTCTTGAGTTCCCTTTGAGTTCTCTTTTGAGTTCCTTTTTGAGTTCCCTTTTGAGTTCCCTCCTGAGTTCCCTTTTGAGTTCCCCTGAGTTCCCTCTGAGTTCCCTTTTGAGTTCCCTCTTGAGTTCCCTTTTGAGTTCCTTTTTGAGTTCCCTTTTGAGTTCCCTCTGATTTCCCTTTTGAGTTCCCTCTTGAGTTCCCTCTGATTTCCCATTTGAGTTCCTTTTTGAGTTCTCTTTGAGTTCCCTCTTGAGTTCCCCCCTTAAGTTCCCTTTTGAGTTCCTTTTGAGTTCCCTTTGAGTTTCCTCTTGAGGTCCCTTTTGAGTTCCCTTTGAGTTCCCTTTGAGTTCCCTCTTGAGTTTCCTTTTGAGTTCCCTCTTAAGTTCCCTTTTGAGTTCCCTCTTGAGTTCCCTTTGAGTTCCCTCTTGAGTTCCCTCTTGACTTCCCTTTTGAGTTCCTTTTGAGTTCCCTCTTGAGTTCCCTTTTGAGCTCCCTCTAAGTTCCCTTGTGAGGTCCCTTTTTAGTTCCCTCTTGAGTTCCCTTTGAGTTCCCTCTAAGTTCCCTTGTGAGTTCCCTCTTGAGTTCCTTCTTGAGTTCCCTTTTGAGTTCCCTCTTGAGTTCCCTTTTGAGTTCCCTCTTGAGTTCCCTTTTGAGTTCCCTCTTGAGTTCCCTGTTGAGTTCCCTCTTGAGTTCCCTTTTGAGTTCCCTTTGAGTTCCCTCTCAGTTCCCTTTGAGTTCCCTTTTGAGTTCCCTTTGAGTTCCCTTTGAGTTTCCTCTTGAGTTCACTTTTGATTTCCTTTTGAGTTCCCTCTTGAGTTCCCTTTTGAGTTCCCTTTGAGTTCCCTCTCAGTTCCCTTTGAGTTCCCTTTTGAGTTCCCTTTGAGTTCCCTTTGTGTTCCCTTTTGAGTTCCCTTTTGAGTTCCCTCTAAGTTCCCTTGTGAGTTCCCTTTTTAGTTCCCTCTTGAGTTCCCTTTGAGTTCCCTCTAAGTTCCCTTGTGAGTTCCTTCTTGAGTTCCCTTTTGAGTTCCCTCTTGAGTTCCCTTTTGAGTTCCCTTTTGAGTTCCCTCTTGAGTTCCCTTTGTGTTCCCTTTTGAGTTCCCTTTTGAGTTCCCTCTTGAGTTCCCTTTTGAGTTCCCTTTGTATTCCCTCTTGAGTTCCTTTTTGAGTTCTCTTTGAGTTCCCTCTTGAGTTCCCTTTTGAGTTCCCTCTTGAGTTCCCTTTTGAGTTCCCTTTGTGTTCCCTTTTGAGTTCCCTTTTGAGTTTCCTCTTGAGTTCCCTTTTGAGTTCCCTCTTGAGTTCCCTTTTGAGTTCCCTCTTGAGTTCTCTCTTGAGTTCCCTCTGAGTTCCCTTTGAGTTCCCTTTTGAGTTACCTCTTGAGTTCCTTCTTGAGTTCCCTTTTCCGTTCCCTTTGTGTTCCCTTTTCAGTTCCCTTTTGAGTTCCCTCTAAGTTCCCTTGTGAGTTCCCTTTTTAGTTCCCTCTTGATTTCCTTTGAGTTTCCTCTAAGTTCCCTTGTGAGTTCCCTCTTGAGTTCCTTCTTGAGTTCCCTTTTGAGTTCCCTTGTGAGTTCCCTCTTGAGTTCCCTCTTGAGTTCTCTCTTGAGTTCCCTCTGAGTTCTCTCTTGAGTTCCCTTTTGCGTTCCCTCTTGAGTTCCCTTTGAGTTCCCTTTTGAGTTCCTTTTTGAGTTCCCTTTTGAGTTCCCTCCTGAGTTCCCTTTTGAGTTCCCTCTGAGTTCCCTCTGAGTTCCCTTTTGAGTTCCCTCTTGAGTTCCCTTTTGAGTTCCTTTTTGAGTTCCCTTTTGAGTTCCCTCTGATTTCCCTTTTGAGTTCCCTCTTGAGTTCCCTCTGATTTCCCATTTGAGTTCCTTTTTGAGTTCTCTTTGAGTTCCCTCTTGAGTTCCCCCCTTGAGTTCCCTTTTGAGTTCCTTTTGAGTTCCCTTTGAGTTCCCTCTTGAGTTCTCTTTTGAGTTCCCTCTTGAGTTCCCTTTGAGTTCCCTCTTGAGTTCGCTCTTGACTTCCCTTTTGAGTTCCCTCTTGAGTTCCCTTTTGAGTTCCCTCTTGAGCTCCCTTTTGAGTTCTCTTTGAGTTCCCTCTCAGTTCCCTTTGAGTTTCCTCTTGAGTTCCCTCTTGACTTCCCTTTTGAGTTCCCTCTTGAGTTCCCTTTTGAGTTCCCTTTGAGTTCCCTCTTGAGTTCCCTTTGAGTTCCCTCTTGAGTTCCCTTTTGAGTTCCCTCTTGAGTTCCCTCTGATTTCCCTTTTGAGTTCCCTCTTGAGTTCTCTTTTGAGTTCCCTCTTGAGTTCCCTTTTGAGTTCCCTCTTGAGTTCCCTTTTGAGTTCCCTCTTGAGTTCCCTCTTGAGTTCCCTTTTGAGTTCCCTCTTGAGTTCCCTTTTGAGTTCCCTTTTGAGTTCCCTCTTGAGTTCTCTCTTGAGTTCCCTCTGAGTTCCCTTTGAATTTTCTTTTGAGTTACCTCTTGAGTTCCTTCTTGAGTTCCCTTTTCAGTTCCCTTTGTGTTCCCTTTTGAGTTCCCTTTTGAGTTCCCTCTAAGTTCCCTTGTGAGTTCCCTTTTTAGTTCCCTCTTGAGTTCCCTTTGAGTTCCCTCTAAGTTCCCTTGTGAGTTCCCTCTTGAGTTCCTTCTTGAGTTCCCTTTTGAGTTCCCTCTTGAGTTCCTTCTTGAGTTCCCTTTTGAGTTCCCTCTTGAGTTCCCTTTTGAGTTCCCTCTTGAGTTCCCTTTTGAGTTCCCTCTTGAGTTCCCTTTTGAGTTCCCTTTTGAGTTCCCCCTTGAGTTCCCTTTTGAGTTCCCTCTTGAGTTCCCTTTTGAGTTCCCTCTTGAGTTCTCTCTTGAGTTCCGTCTGAGTTCCCTTTGAGTTCCCTTTTGAGTTACCTCTTGAGTTCCTTCTTGAGTTCCCTTTTCAGTTCCCTTTGTGTTCCCTTTTGAGTTCCCTTTTGAGTTCCCTTTGAGTTCCCTCTAAGTTCCCTTTTTACTTTCCTCTTGAGTTCCTTCTTGAGTTCCCTTTTGAGTTCCCTTGTGAGTTCCCTCTTGAGTTCCCTCTTGAGTTCTCTCTTGAGTTCCCTCTGAGTTCTCTCTTGAGTTCCCTTTTGCGTTCCCTCTTGAGTTCCCTTTGAGTTCCCTTTTGAGTTCCTTTTTGAGTTCCCTTTTGAGTTCCTTCCTGAGTTCCCTTTTGAGTTCCCTCTGAGTTCTCTCTGAGTTCCCTTTTGAGTTCGCTCTTGAGTTCTCTCTTGAGTTCCATCTGAGTTCCCTTTGAGTTCCCTTTTGAGTTACATCTTGAGTTCCTTCTTGAGTTCGCTTTTCAGTTCCCTTTGTGTTCCCTTTTGAGTTCCCTTTTGAGTTCCCTCTAAGTTTTCTTGTGAGTTCCCTTTTTAGTTACCTCTTGAGTTCCCTTTGAGTTCCCTCTAAGTTCCCTTCTGAATTTCCTCTTGAGTTCCTTCTTGAGTTCCCTTTTGAGTTCCCTTGTGAGTTCCGTCTTGAGTTCTCTCTTGAGTTCCCTCTGAGTTCCCTTTGAATTCCCTTTTGAGTTACCTCTTGAGTTCTTTCTTGAGTTCCCTTTTCAGTTCCCTTTGTGTTCCCTTTTGAGTTCCCTTTTGAGTTCCCTCTAAGTTCCCTTGTGAGTTCCCTTTTTAGTTCCCTCTTGAGTTCCCTTTGAGTTCCCTCTAAGTTACCTTGTGAGTTCCCTCTTGAGTTCCTTCTTGAGTTCCCTTTTGAGTTCCCTCTTGAGTTCCTTCTTGAGTTCCCTTTTGAGTTCCCTCTTGAGTTCCCTTTTGAGTTCCCTCTGGAGTTCCCTTTTGAGTTCCCTCTTGAGTTCCCTTTTGAGTTCCCTTTTGAGTTCCCCCTTGAGTTCCCTTTTGAGTTCCCTCTTGAGTTCCCTTTTGAGTTCCCTCTTGAGTTCTCTCTTGAGTTCCGTCTGAGTTCCCTTTGAGTTCCCTTTTGAGTTACCTCTTGAGTTCCTTCTTGAGTTCCCTTTTCAGTTCCCTTTGTGTTCCCTTTTGAGTTCCCTTTTGAGTTCCCTCTAAGTTCCCTTGTGAGTTCCCTTTTTAGTTACCTCTTGAGTTCCCTTTGAGTTCCCTCTAAGTTTGCTTTTTACTTTCCTCTTGAGTTCCTTCTTGAGTTCCCTTTTGAGTTCCCTTGTGAGTTTCCTCTTGAGTTCCCTCTTGAGTTCTCTCTTGAGTTCCCTCTGCGTTCTCTCTTGAGTTCCCTTTTGCGTTCCCTCTTGAGTTCCCTTTGAGTTCCCTTTTGAGTTCCTTTTTGAGTTCCCTTTTGAGTTCCCTCCTGAGTTCCCTTTTGAGTTCCCTCTGAGTTCCCTCTGAGTTCCCTTTTGAGTTCGCTCTTGAGTTCTCTCGTGAGTTCCATCTGAGTTCCCTTTGAGTTCCCTTTTGAGTTACCTCTTGAGTTCCTTCTTGAGTTCCCTTTTCAGTTCCCTTTGTGTTCCCTTTTGAGTTCCCTCTAAGTTCCCTTGTGAGTTCCCTTTTTAGTTACCTCTTGAGTTCCCTTTGAGTTCCCTCTAAGTTCCCTTCTGAGTTTCCTCTTGAGTTCCTTCTTGAGTTCCCTTTTGAGTTCCCTTGTGAGTTCCGTCTTGAGTTCCCTCTTGAGTTCTCTCTTGAGTTCCCTCTGAGTTCTCTCTTGAGTTCCCTTTTGCGTTCCCTCTTGAGTTCCCTTTGAGTTCCCTTTTGAGTTCCTTTTTGAGTTCCCTTTTGAGTTCCCTCCTGAGTTCCCTTTTGAGTTCCCTCTGAGTTCCCTCTAAGTTCCCTTTTGAGTTCCCTCTTGAGTTCCCTTTTGAGTTCCTTTTTGAGTTCCCTTTTGAGTTTTCTCCTGAGTTCCCTCTGATTTCCCTTTTGAGTTCCCTCTTGAGTTCCCTCTGATTTCCCTTTTGAATTCCTTTTTGAGTTCTCTTTGAGTTCCCTCTTGAGTTCCCTTTTGAGTTCCCTTTGAGTTCCCTTTGAGTTCCCTCTTGAGTTCCCTTTTGAGTTCCCTCTTGAGTTCCCTTTTGAGTTCCCTCTTGAGTTCCCTTTGAGTTCCCTCTTGGGTTCCCTCTTGACTTCCCTTTTGAGTTCCCTCTTGAGTTCCCTTTTGAGTTCCCTCTTGAGCTCCCTTTTGAGTTCCCTTTGAGTTCCCTCTCAGTTCCCTTTGAGTTCCCTTTTGAGTTCCCTCTTGAGTTCCCTTTTGAGTTCCCTCTTGAGTTCCCTTTTGAGTTCCCTCTTGAGTTCCCTTTTGTGTTCCCTCTTGAGTTCCCTTTTGAGTTCCCTCCTGAGTTCCCTTTTGAGCTCCCTTTGAGTTCCCTTTTGAGCTCCCTTTGAGTTCCCTTTTGCGTTCCCTCTTGAGTTCCCTCTTGAGTTCCCTCTTGAGTTCCCTCTTGAGTTCCCTCTTATGTTCCCTCTTGAGTTCCCTTTTGAGTTCCCTCTTGAGTTCCCTCTTGTGTTCCCTCTTGAGTTCCCTTTTGAGTTCCCTCTTGTGTTCCCTCTTGAGTTCCCTTTTGAGTTCCCTCTTGAGTTCCCTCTTGAGTTCCCTTTTGAGTTCCCTCTTGTGTTCCCTCTTGAGTTCCCTCTTGAGTTCCCTTTTGAGTTCCCTCTTGTGTTCCCTCTTGAGTTCCCTTTTGAGTTCCCTCTTGAGTTCCCTTTTGAGTTCCCTTTGTGTTCCCTTTTGAGTTCCCTTTTGAGTTCCCTTTTGAGTTCCCTTTTGAGTTCCCTCTTTAGTTCCCTTTTGAGTTCCCTCTTGAGTTCCCTCTTGAGTTCCCTCTGAGTTCCCTTTGAGTTCCCTTTTGAGTTCCCTCTAAGTTCCCTTGTGAGTTCCCTTTTTAGTTCCCTCTTGAGTTCCCTTTGAGTTCCCTCTAAGTTCCCTTGTGAGTTCCCTCTTGAGTTCCTTCTTGAGTTCCCTTTTGAGTTCCCTTGTGATTTCCCTCTTGAGTTCCCTCTTGGGTTCTCTCTTGAGTTTTCTCTGAGTTCTCTCTTGAGTTCCCTTTTGAGTTCCCTCTTGAGTTCCCTTTGAGTTCCCTTTTGAGTTCCTTTTTGAGTTCCCTTTTGAGTTCCCTCCTGAGTTCCCTTTTGAGTTCCCTCTGAGTTCCCTCTGAGTTCCCTTTTGAGTTCCCTCTTGAGTTCCCTTTTGAGTTCCTTTTTGAGTTCCCTTTTGAGTTCCCTCCTGAGTTCCCTTTGATTTCCCTTTTGAGTTCCCTCTTGAGTTCCCTCTGATTTCCCTTTTGAGTTCCTTTTTGTGTTCTCTTTGAGTTCCCTCTTGAGTTCCCCCCTTGAGTTCCCTTTTGAGTTCCTTTTGAGTTCCCTTTGAGTTCCCTCTTGAGTTCCCTTTTGATTTCCCTTTTGAGTTCCCTCTTGAGTTCCCTTTTGAGTTCCCTCCTGAGTTCCCTTTTGAGCTCCCTTTGAGTTCTCTTTTGAGCTCCCTTTGAGTTCTCTTTTGAGCTCCCTTTGAGTTCCCTTTTGAGTTCCCTTTGAGTTCCCTTTTGAGTTCCCTCTTGAGTTCCCTCTTGAGTTCCCTCTTGAGTTCCCTCTTGTGTTCCCTCTTGAGTTCCCTTTTGAGTTCCCTCTTGAGTTCCCTTTTGAGTTCCCTCTTGAGTTCCCTTTTGAGTTTCCTCTTGAGTTCCCTCTTGAGTTCCCTCTTGTGTTCCCTCTTGAGTTCCCTTTTGAGTTCCCTCTTGTGTTCCCTCTTGAGTTCCCTTTTGAGTTCCCTCTTGAGTTCCCTCTTGAGTTCCCTCTTGTGTTCCCTCTTGAGTTCCCTCTTGAGTTCCCTCTTGTGTTCCCTTTTGAGTTCCCTCTTGAGTTTCCTCTTGAGTTCCCTCTTGAGTTCCCTCTGAGTTCCCTTTTGAGTTCCTTTTTGAGTTCTCTTTGAGTTCTTTCTTGAGTTCCCTTTTGAGTTCCCTCTTGAGTTCTCTTTTGAGTTCCCTTTGAGTTCCTTTTTGAGTTACCTCTTGAGTTCCCTTTTGTGTTCCCTTTTGAGTTCCCTTTTGAGTTCCTTTTTGAGTTACCTCTTGAGTTCCCTTTTGTGTTTCCTCTTGAGTTCCCTCTTGAGTTCCCTTTTGATTTCCCTTTGAGTTCCCTCTTGAGTTCCCTTTTGAGTTCCCTTTGAGTTCTTTCAGTTGCATTTTGAGTTGCCTTTTGAGTTCCAATCAATTTTATTGGTACATGCACTTTTCTTTACATTTTCCATTATAAAAGTTAAAGTGATTTTTTTTCTTTACAGTGGTCTTCTGATTCCTTGTACATTTTGTGTGGAATGCTCAAGCGAGGACTTATTCAAGTAAGTTATAATGCATGTGATAGATTGTAGTGTACCCAAGGTTTGAAAGAATGGGATATAATAATATTATACCTTGAGCAACTTATTTTCAAAACGTACATGTAGGTTTGGTCACTGGAGAAACCAGATTGGACATGTAAGATTGATGAGGGTTTGGCAGGACTGGTTGCTGTCAGATGGAGTCCTGATGGAAGACACATTTTGTCTACTGCTGATTTCCAGGTGTGTGTTTCAATTGTTGCATAATGTACTGTTATGAACTGTTATGAACTAATGCACTGTTAAATCCCAAGCTCATACGGATCTCGGGTACCTGAACTCAATTTGTGGAAACTTGGTTTCCAACTTTATAAAGATTTCACTCTAGTTTGTAAACTGTTGCAGAAAAATTCATACAGAACCTACTGCGATTAAGTCATAGGCAATAGCAGAAACATTGTCCTGAAGTTGCTGACAATTGGGTACAAGTCTGTATCCAAAATAACTATACAACTACTCAGGGATAATAAACTAACACAATCTTTTTTAAATTGCTGCTAGCACAGAAAGCTTTGGGATAACCGATTGTGTGAAACGTTTTATGTGCAGCAAGAATGACGATTTGTAAATGTGCATTCTTTAAATATCAATCTTTCCTGGCATAATGCGATGAATCCCTAATCAATGGTTCAATCACTTACATACAGTAAAACTAATGCCAGTCTTACCCCACCACTCTGGGGTAACACTTACCTCAATAAACAGACATTCAAAGGAGTTTCATCTTCTTCTGTTACATTGCAAAAAAGTTCCATTACATGTGCAAATCAATTCAAAAGACCTTTCAGAAGATGCTTGCATTTGACATGTCACTTTGTTGCACTCCCCCCCCCCCCCCCCCCACACACACACACATACACACTAAATCTAAATATGTAAACATAGCAAGACAGAGGTGCATGTTATCTGATTTCTATGTTCTGACACTTTTTCCTCTGTGCACTTGTAATAACTTTTGTAACTTGCTGTAACATTAAATGCACTGTAATTTATGAATTACAACAAATTATACAATAATTTATCATGTTTCAATAATAGGCAATTACACTGTCAACCCAATTTTGGTACATTTGTGTTCTCGTTATTTTCAGCAAAGGATCTCAGTATGGTCTCTGGTTAGCAAATCTGTAAGCTATATCAAGTTTCCAAAACATGCTAATGCAGGTACTGAAAGAACTACATTACACAGGCATGCACACATTGTACATACACAAAGTCATGCAGATTGAATAACTAGACTAATGATATTAACGTTTGACATATATGTACATGTACATGTATACAGCTCTCAGTGCTGTGTTTCAACACAGATAAAGTTAATATTACAGTGAAAAGTTCTATACTTTCATGTTCGATGTATTTTAGGGTAATAATAATTTGTTATTGTAAGTCAAAAAAGTGGTACCATTGCATAAGTTCAACATTTCTGAATTTTAAGTTATGTTAAAATGAGGTCAACATTGAAGGGTTAGTAGAGCCTGCATGTAGCTTCCAGAGAAGCACACCATGTATGAATGCATGCCAATACACGTACTATAACTATGTCCACCCATAAAACATCTTGTCTAGCTTGGCCATGTACCAACCCTCCAAGTTTATTTTTTCCTTAGTGGCCATTTGGCCACAGACTGCTTAAGTTTGGTCGTCAGTGAAATATTCTAGTCGCTAAATTAAGCTCACGCTTTCAATCCTTCTTCTCAATTTTAGTCACGCACGCTGGCGACTTGGGTTCCAGTTTAATCGCCAGCTTCAAAATTTTAGTCGCAGTGGCGACTAAAATGGTCTTAACTTGGAGGGTTGTGTACTCTGTAGACTAGCTTGTTTATGCTTGTTTTAGCTCGTTTAATACAGTGTTCTGATCTCTAAAAATTTTCCCCACAGGTCTTGACTTTACTACAGATGGAAAATTCATGGCTTTAGCTGAAAGACGAGATAATTGCAAAGATTGTGTCAGTATATTTGATTGCTCGTCATGGCAACTAGTTAAGGTAATCAGTAGAACTACATGTAAAACATAACTTGAAATATGTATCAAGACTGGTTAATGCATGTTGCCATAATTATGCATGTTGTAGTTACCGTCATTACTCTTTACTCTACAGCACTTTGAGGTGGAAACAACAGATCTGGCTGATTTGGCATGGTCACCTGATGGAAGGGTTCTTAGTATATGGGACTCTCTGTTGAGGGTAAGTTACTCCTTTATTCTAAAATTATAACAGTTTATGATGCATTAATTTGTAACCAAAATGATCTTGAGGCTCCATTGTGATTCTAAAAATAAGATATTCATCTTGGAAAGGCACTTGCCTATTAATCCTCTCAGCCCACTTGTAAGAATCATTCACTTTAATTAAAGAAAGTGCACCCCTCGCCCCAACTGTACTTTAAATACAAAGTTAATTAAGAAAAGTCCACATTACTCCATGAATGCATCTAGCCAAACACAACGTTGCGTAAAATGAACTTTACATTTTAATTTGAGATAATAGAAATCTTAAATACCTTACTCGATTTTTCTTTTACATGATTAAGTGTTAACTGTACTTTGTTCTAGCTTTGTCACTTGAATTTATTTCGTTTAGTATCAGTTGTTGTTGTATTCAATGGATGGTCGTTGCCTATCAAGATACAGTGCTTATGAGTCTGCTCTTGGCATCAAATCTGTCTGCTGGTCTCCATCCAGTCAGTTTCTAGCAGTAGGTAGCTTTGATGAGAAGGTATCTACATAATACATATTGTAAATTCACCATGTATATATGTACATATAGATAATATGGAAGGCACGAAGCCTAATGGTATTAAGCACGCCGGACTCAAACAGTCTAGGTAACTCTGGCCAGGGTCATTGTGTTGTGTTCTTGTGCAAGACACTTTACTCTCATACTACCTCTCTCCACCACAATTTTCGCACAACCAGAATCTTCGCTCGCACACGACACAAAGCAAATTCGCTCGCACGGGCGGGAACGCTTGCTACGCAAGCTACTGGCTTCCTTTTCAGTCAGTAAGACACTACCTCTCTGGAACCTCTATTTTCATTCGTCCGCTGTAAACGCTACCTCTATTGTTATCCAGGGCTAGGGGCATTGTTATGATCTGTTATCTATTGTTTTAAGAACCAATGAAGTAATTCGTTCCGAGAGGTAGTGGGCGACCCTTTTCAGTGCTCTCGCAAAACAAATCATTTACATGTACTGTCTCTGAAAAAAGGTCTTCTGAAAGGAAAAACGCATTTTTCACGTGCAAAATGCAAATTTGTAGATTTTCTGTAGCTGAAATGCAAAATTATAGTGAATGCCCAGACCACCATTCGGTATTGTCTCGTAAGATTGAGGCTTTGATCTGACAACGTTAATTGAAATATATAGCTGTATACAGTTTGTTTTATGGCTCTTGACGTTATAACAAACTGTTGCATGTTTTGCTGGGTTTCAGTGTCGAGTGCTGAACAATGTTACTTGGAAATTAGTCGCAGAACACAACCATGCACACACTGTGGATTCTCCGTCTGTGGTAAGTGAGTGGGTGTTGTTCAAATTGCGTTAAACTCTTTCTTTCCTTTTGTTCTTTGGGTGCTTCTTTCAAATTAATTGAGTTGTTTCTCGGCTGCAAATGATGTAATATGGTTACTTCTTTGCATTTTTAATCTGAAGTTCATATTATTTCAAAGGTTTATTGTCATTTTAGTTTAGTTTTTTTGTTGTTGCGGGTATCATGGTCAGCCAACTCACAATAATTCATTATTGACCTGCTTCCAGCGGTTTAATAGTTGAACGTGTATGATAAAGTATAGCACAGGAATTGACGTACAGTTGCAATGACCTCTGTCATTAACAGAGCCTGCAGTGCTGCATTGTTGATAAAATAATATAGGGCAAAAATTACTGCTATGTGGCGCAAACTCAACGCACATTTTCAAATGCGCCGAACAATTCCTTTAAAAAATAGTTATTAACTCTCACTTGTTTGAGACTGTTCTGGAGAATTTCGCCTTGCGCTTGGTTAATTAGAAATTTTCCATTAATTTCACTTATTTTTGCGAATACAGTTAGTTTATTTTGCAATGTTAAACTTAATTTGCGACACGGGGAAGTTAAACCTTGTTATGATACACGTACCTGTTGTAAACTTGTTAGGTGTTCCTTTTATAGATTGTATACAAAGAAGTTGAACTAAAACCACCTTTGCTAAGAGGAGAGATGCTGCCACCTGGAGGATTTACAGTGCAGAGTAAATGTAAGAGTCATAGGCACTATCACGAGAATTTTGATGCATTTGTGGTCGTAACGGAGCTAAAAGTAGCTTCGCTCATTCACGAAATGCGCCTAGAACATTAAAGGTTAAGATACTAAGTGAGTCAGGTGTTTAAGTTATGTTCATGACTTAGGCCGTTTTCCATTTGCACGGAGAAAGCGGTTGTTCCGGTGAAAAATCAAATGGAACAGACTTTTCCACTGGAAATTTTTCGGAAAAAGAGGAATACCTTCAGAGGTATTCCTCTTTTCTCGTTTTTACCGAAATGATCGAAAAATTCTGTACCATTTGCCTCGTTCCACTAGTGCCATGCTCCTTGGCGCGATTTTTGCCCACGAAAAAACGGCGAAAAAAGCGGCGTCTTTGTTGATGTTAGCCTCGAATACAGCCGCCTCTCATCGCTCCCGGCCAGTTTGGCGTTTCGTTTTCTCCCTCGCGAAAAGCCAAACCGGCCGGGAGCGATGAGAGGCGGCTGTATTTGCAGGCTGTGTTGTTGTTCCCTTGTTGTGGGTTTCAAACGATTCGCGCAGATGCGTTCTTGAATCATAGCTGTGCAATTGGAGGTAAGATTTGCCACTAATTAGTAATACATATTTAGTTACTTACCGTATTAATTTTATTCAGGTTGTTGTATTTTTATACGTGAATTTTCGTCTTGGTTATTCTCGCCTAATAAGCTTCTGTTTGTTGTGCTGTCAGTTTACTGGTAAAACGTCCTGAGCCTGAGAACGAATACGTAACGAATGGGATTAGTGTCTAAATGGAACGCGCTCTTCCCGATCGGAAATTTTCGGAAATTTTTTGCAGATGGAAAACGCCCTTAATTTCCTTGTGTTTTTTTTTTCAATCATTTCAGATGAGGTACAACCAACCCCAGTCCAGGTCCCATATGTTAAACCGGACCCAGAGAAAGCGAACCCAAAGCAAGGGGTAGGACAAGTTGCCTTCAGTAGAGACAACAGATATCTGGCGACTAAAAATGGTGCGTACACATTGCAGATACAGGGGCACTAAACAGAAACAGTGTCATTTCTCTCCTTTAGTAATGAGTTGTGCTTTACGCAAACATTTTCAGTTGCTCCTAAAAGCGGAAGACAATCGAGTACTGCGTACAAAATACAGTTGCGGGTACCAAAGGGATAACGAAGCGTGTCCGTTTTATAGAGATGTCCGTGCGCGCGCCGCGTTTATCTGCACCCGGGTGCAAGAAAATACGGTATCTTTGTCTTGGCAATCAGAGGTGTAACATTCGACTTGGATGTGTTTGATGCCATCTTTCACTTTATCTTCTACCATTAAATATAACTGAAAGAGTATCCCTACAAAAACGTTTCGATGTTTAGTGATTGAAGTTCTAAAACTAAAGCTGTGTTCACACTAGGCCGAAACATGATTAGTCTGATCACGAATGAAACATGTTTCGCTAAGAAAAGTGTTCACATCAGACGGTGCGTTGCGCAAATCATGATCGAAACATGTTTATTCTGAGCATAATTGAAACAACCTCAAGAGGTAGTTTCAATCATCATCAGACCAAACACATTCAAAATGGCGGACATGCGGAGAGGCCGCGAGTGCCCATAAGATCCAAAATTTGGCCTATTATGGGACCAAGTATTGGCCACTTTAGCGATATAACAGCAATTATTGACGATGGGTTGAAAGCAGAATATTTGGGAAAGCATCGCCACAAACTTAATGACAGCGGCTGCAAGCGCCATACAAAACCAAAATTTACAAACAATTCTTCTTGTGCCGATGATAGCGCAAATGCTGACTGCTCTCTAAACGCTGGAAAGCCCTTCTCCCCCGAAGTTCTTGAAAATTGACATTAAACTAAATAGTGAATGCAAATGTTTATTTTGTACAACATTTATGTGAGTACCGTAAAACCGCATAAATTAGACCACCAGGCATGAAACGTGTTTGAAAATGACATCTGATGTGAACAATGTATTAACAAACATGTTTAGGTGAAACATGTTTTGTTGAAATATGTTTACTCTAAACATGTTTCGGGTTTAATGTGAACACAGCTTATGAACGACACATTTATACAGGTAAGAATTAAATTCTACTGTTAATGAGTTTTAAACAGAAGCAGTTGTTTCTTAGAACAGTTTTTTTTAACTTGTCGTTCGTTTCTGTTTCGATTGCAGACAGTATGCCCAACGCTGTTTGGTTGTGGGATGTTTCCAAGTTATGTCTCACGGCAGTGTTGCTGCAGTCCAGTCCTGTGAGAGGTTCGTACCTATTACTTTGGTTTTCTCAACCTTTCTTTCATAAATACCGAGCTGTTACAAGACACTCGAAGCGTTTCCAACAACTGATACGAAAATCAGAGTTACTTCTCTATTATTTTGTAATAAACGGAGAAGCGTTTTCAAGTCAAATACTAAAGAAAAAAAAAATTTCTGAGTTCCCCAAAGGGAGTCGAACCCATGATACCGGTTGGACACTCTTACCACCGAGCTATGGCGGATTTGTGGTGAGCGAGGTTATGTACGAGGTTCTATATTCTATGCACTAGGTTCTTCATTCATTCCAATTCATCGAAGTCACCGTTTTAGTTATCATTCTATATTTGTGTTCGAAAAGAGAACAGTCATTTTTTTTGTTTGATTGTACATGCCTTAATGTTTGTTTTGATATCAATTGTTGTGTTTCTTAGCTTTCCAGTGGGATCCTAAACAGGCCCGCCTTGCAATCTGTACTGCAAATAACAAGCTGTACATGTGGTCGCCCGCGGGCTGTGTGTCAGTGGTCGTACCTACAGAAGGTAAGCTGTTACTTCCATTTTTTTCTTTATTGTTCTTTCTTTTCTAGTCAAACCTAACTTACTTTGTACAGTTAATGAGAAACCACCCGGTTTCCTCATGTCCGGCCTGTCGTGTTTCCTTCTTGGACTGGTAGTTGGTCATAACATATCCACGTCCAACATTGAAATGTAATTTTGGGCTGTGAAAACGAACGAGAAAGACCCCTTTACCGTTGTCCCCAGCTCTTCCACGCCGGCTCCCTCCCCGATCGCACTCGCACCTTGGCTTAATTGCACTTTTGATCACGCACTGATGCGCTTACTTTTTTTGCTTTGATCTTCATTGGCTCGATTTCAATGATTTTGACACCGTGCAATGTATGGCTTCGTTTCAGCAACGTTCCAAATCACGTCACTGCAGTTCAACCCTGATGGCAATATTCTCCTCCTGTTAGGAAAAGATCACATGTGCCTTTGCTTTTTGACAAACCCAAGGACGTAACGTTTTGTTTCAAGGAATATTTTGTATTGTAAGGTACACGCAAAAGCTCTACAAAATGAATTGGCCAATAACGAATGCGAACCCCGGGTTGCCGCCTATCATTGGTTCCTGTCACATGTCACGTGGTACTTGGTAAACCTTTCAAAGGCTTGCCTCGAAGTGACGATCAGTGCGTTTCTTTTTTTCCAATCACACGTTACTACAGTAGACCGGGGCAAGTAGAAACGTTTTCTTTGCTAAATTATCCTTTATAAGGCTAAACATAAGCAGCCTTCCTGGCTGCTGTAACTACTTTTTAACGTAAAGTTGTGTACATAACTACTTTGTAGTACTGTTAAGTAAATGTGTGTAGTGATTATTATTTGTATTTTGTGGTATTTATTTTGTCATGTTTCTATCGAGTCATAGAAACACGATTGGAAGCAGCCTAATCCCTAGGCGTTCTCCTTCTCTGTCGGGCGAGCGCGAGGTCCACGTAAGGGCCTGGGAACGGGTTGGTGTGCCAGTTTCGGTGACGTCACGAAATTTCGCGCCAAATCGATAAGCGGGAAGGGAACGCCTGGGTACTAGGCTGGAGTGGAAGTTTGGGAGAACAAGATAGGCGAGTTTTTCCGCAGCTTTTTGTTTCGTTTCCTCAGAAACGAAACGAAACGGTATGAGACTTGGAAACAACTTATGTAATGTTTTGCCACTGGCCGAGCTTGTTTTCATCAACTGTGCCCTGTAATGTAGGAGTAAATCGTAAAATGTTTTTAAATTGTTGTCTCAAAAACAATAAGAGTGTTACTAACGAGGCAATAAAAATTAGAAAGAAATAAGCACATAATAAACACTTTGTAACAACTGCAAAACGAACCGTACTTTATGTAGCTGGCCAATGTTACCATTTCTTAAAGGTGCTGTCACAGTATTTTACGTCATTTTTCGGAGGTAAAAAATCAATAATTTTCAAATTAAAAGAAACCCTTAAATAATTATCTTGTTTGTTAGGGAAAAAAAAAACAAAGAAGCTATATTAAAACTAAAATAAACAAGGGTGGTTTACGACTGAAGAAGATTAATGCGGAAAAGATTAAGGGAAAGAATGTTCAATTTTTTTCCAAGCTGTTGCACCCCTTTTAGGTAATGTTGACTGTCTTATCAATTATACTTATACCAACGATGACATATAAACTGGATTTTGTATGAACGATCCACCTGATTTTGCCAAAAATAAAACTGCGTTATTCACTGCAAATGGTCTACCCACTTCTTTCTCCAAGTATCTTGTATGGCATCTTTTTAATAGCTGTTTTTTCGTTGTAGAATTAAAACTTACAAACCGTTAAAAGCTTCAAGCCTTTTCTTTTAATCTACCAAAGGCTGTGGACGGGTAATTTGCCAAAGCTTTATCAGAAGTTTGCTGCGACTAACTGCTGACCGTATGATTGTGTTTCTTCCTTTTTTGCCCAAGAACGCAACTCGATGACCCCTGCAAGGGCTCTAACCTGAATCGCTCGATTCAGAGTCAAGTGCGCTTACCGTCAAATCTTCCACAAATCTCCAAAAGAATATAACGTAACTTATGCTGGTAAAGAAAATAGACTTTATTGCATATGACGCTTTGTTAGAAAATTAACACTTCGTTAATACGCCTGATTCCAAAACGGCGGAAAATACATTATTACTTTTTTTTTTGCCAAGATGTTAATTGGCCCCAGTTTCCTCGTTTTAAGGCAAAGATTCTCTTGAATTCTGCAGATGCGATCGAGGCAATGAGGGCCAATTAACTTGTGGACAAAAGAAGAATGTTTTCCCGCCATTTTGGAATAGGGTGTATGGAGCGTATTCACATGACGTCACGGTAGCCATGTTAGTGTTCCAAAACTCAGAAACGGCGGCCATATCGGTGTACCAAGCCATCCGCCGGGAATTAAATCTATTTTTAATTCAAAAATCGTCTTTTGTTTAGGTAAACCAATATGGCCGCTGGTCACGTGAGTGAATGCGCTTTGTAGCCTTACTGTTTTACATTCACGAAAGCAAGTAGCCTAACGACTCGAGCACGCGGCATCTGAATTTTTCTTGCTTTTGCGGGTGTTTGGAACCATTACGTTAGAAAGAGTACACAAAATTACATAGTATATGAGCTGTGGACAGACGATAACTTTTTGCTTTCGTTTTCATTGAAACATTAAAAAAGAGATAACTAAGTTGTTTGTTTTTCGTTAATCATTTTTTTTTTGCATAGATATGTATTAGTTTATATCCGTTTTTCTTTTCAGAACGAACCATAAGCCAAAAACTTAAAAAAAAAATCAACCAGTTAACTTCTGATCCTTACAAACCTAAACTAAGAAATCTCTTTTCTGTCGCGTCAACTACTTAAAATTCCATTTTTATGTTCACTTATTTTGTGCGGCTTAAAAAAAGAAAAACTTGATTGAGGATTCTGACTTGAGAGTCGAGATTACGTATAATTTACACTTTAAAAATGCCATCCATATATTTTAATTGATCTCTTTTTAATAATATTGTATTGTAGACTTACGCTGACTTTAATCTTCTATAATAATTTTGATTTCTTGCACGAAACAAACTTTCTAGGTACTTTAATCCCTGTTTATTTCAAATGTTATGCTTCTAAATATCAAAACTTCAGAAGCCTAACATATTGCTCCATAAATATGTTTTTGATAATTTATGAATGAAAGCAGAGGGGATTTCAAAATAAGTAGTAAAATTAGCGTCGCTTTTCTTGAATGTTTCATGTATTTACTCCTTTAACGCTTGGATGGCTCTTTTCTTCTTGCCAAAGACGTCTTTCATCAGGAAAAGCTGTAAAGTGTATGGTTTCTCTGAAACAAAAACTGGTAATTAATACGTGTACATCAGAACAGCGTGGTTTTAATTTAAGTGTCGCAAGTACATATAATTTGTATCTGCTTTGGCTCGCGCCACTTTCTCAGCATTCTCGGAGTCCCAGGGGCAGTAACTGGTGACGAGGGGAAGTCTAACCCGGGGAGAAAAAAATTCGGCGAAAAAAACTTTTCTTCGCCCAATTTTTTCGCCCCGGCTTAGACTTCTCCTCGTCGCCACTAACTGCCCCAGGGACTCCGAGGATGCTTTCTCAACCAATCAGAAATAAAAACAAAAACCAATCATGGCCCGCTGTTGCACGTTTTCCCGCCCTTGACGCAGGCAACCGAAATTGCTTCGAGTTTTGATTGGTTCATTGGATTGCCTGTGCTCATTGTGATTGGCCTACGTGAGTTCTTTGTTTTAGGTTTGCGAAACTCAATTGAAAAGCGCTGTACTGAGCAATGAACGTCACGCAACTTGAAAAAAGGTTGTGCTTGCATTTGTTTGTTTTGCCACGTTTTTGAGGAACCATCTTACCTGAACTAGAAACATCGACAGTTAGAAATATCGTTCTCACGTCGAAATCTGACTAAAGATGCCTTTAAGATATGGATCAACTCCACCGTCTAAAAAAGAAGGATGCTAGATTAGTCTGAATTAACGTGTGCCAAAAGAAAAAAAATGAATTTCTGCACAATCCATTTCAGACGGCGGGTGTGACCAGGCATTTAAAACAGAAATTCGTGGTAGTTGTTTGTAATATATCGCAATGATATTCCGGCAGTTACCCTTAAATCAAAAATCGTAATCCTAATTAATTATTGCTTTAACTAGTTCTGGAATTTATCTCGTAATAAATAGATGTGTTTGAAATATTATCTCAGACTTACTTGGAACATTAACAGCACTTCTCTTCTCATCTTGGTCTTCATGTTTAACTTTGCTTATCTCGTTCACCGTCTTCGCCTTCTCTGCAGTTGGTGAATGGCCGTACTCTTCAAATTAAAACAAAATTAACTTTGACACGTTGTTAGACCCTGGAAACGAGGTTGGGCTTCTACAAGAGACAATTTATTTCTTTTCTTTTTTTTTAAAAGTTAACAAATCCTGTTGAAAGTACCCGAAAAGTTGAGATTTATGATTATTGTGCAATCAGACTCCAAAAATTTGCCATGTCAGCGTGTCGCGATCACGATTTACGACAAGTTGGTTGGAAACGCCCCTGCCGACTGAGACCGCTTGCTCAGAAAGCTTCCAATGTAAATATTTATCGACTACTATACTAGATGAACTCGTGAACCTTTTATCGTTAACTTACCGGCTAACTGCAGTGAGTCTTTGTATACTGGCATGTCGTCCAGCCGTCCCAAGTTATGTACCATGCTCTTCAGCTTCTCTTCGACGCCTTGGACGCCATTCTTGAACGTCAAGATGAACGGCGCAATAACTTTTCGAATGGTGTTAGGGTTGTGCTTCACCAGCCCCTCCCTAAAGAATACAATAGAGAACTGTAGAAATTCAGTTGTTTGAAGGTGTTGGCTCTCCAAGATTGCTTCAAGAATTCCATACACTTCATGGAAAAGTTCACTTTTATATTCTCGATCGAAAGAGATCTTCTGCAATAATTTGTCCAAACACAAACCTGCGGGACGCCAGAACAAGTTTTTGGGAGCCATTGCTAGCCAGGCTAGACCGCGTTGCGGTTTGTTAAATCCTCGTTTTATTAATTCATTTTCCGAGTTCAGTGGCTCAGAACAGTCGTGGCACAAAGGGTCTTTAATTTTCTTTTTGACCAAGTACAAAAAATAAAAAACATCAAATCGATGGAAACTGTACAAAAATGGTTAAATAAGATACAAAACCTTGCATTGCGTTTCTTACCTGAAACCCACGACTTCAACATTGACAAATTTCGGCTCATTCTTGAATATGCGCTTGAACTGTCAAGCAAACAAATATAATTACAATTACTAATTACTTATTTATGCTAATAAATTAAATTTTTAAAAGAGCCTTCGTCGTCTTACAAAAAAATACATTATTAAAAAAACTTAGAAAATAAAACTAGTATTTATTACACCAGACAAAAATCACAGAAAAATCAATCGCAGAAAAATCAAAAGAACACTCACAGAAAATCACAGAACACTTATAATGTACACAACGATACATTATTATCTACACAACGATACATTTTGTTTGTTTGACAAAAGCTAATTTTCTTAAGCCACACTCACCGCTTGCTCTATATTTCCCGTTAAAATTTTAGACTCCGCACTATTACCATCCTCAAACTGATCCAGCCAGCTTTGTTTTAGCTTGATTGTTCCTGTGTACGCTATGGCTGAAATGAAACAAAAATAAAGATTCCATGTAAAATTTCACGATTTTCAGTTTATCTTTCAGTAAGAATTCTCCTCCCCCCCCCCCCCCCCCCCCCCCACTAGAAACTTCGGAAAGACAGTGGGAGGGGCTGACATGTAAATTGGTCATCAGCTTAGCTTA
This sequence comes from Meandrina meandrites, assembly GCA_963693305.1. Lineage (NCBI taxonomy): Eukaryota > Metazoa > Cnidaria > Anthozoa > Scleractinia > Meandrinidae > Meandrina > Meandrina meandrites. The sequence goes on from OY855906.1 coordinate 27,553,812, forward strand.
GAAGGATATCTAGTACCGAGAGTTTCAATTCTATTAGCGTTTCCAAAGCATAACAATCAAGATTCTAGAAACTTACTTCCCGCTTGCAGCTTCCCAGGAGCCACAGCGATGATAGCTCTCGGAGTCGGCTTGGACAGAATGTCTTGCTGTTGGTGCAAGTACATAAGCTGACTCCCATGGGTACCTTGGGGTGCCTGGTCGTGCTGAGGGTGATCAACTCTTGGTGGTTGCTGATTGGTTATCACAGGCGAATCTAAGGCCGGTTTAGTCGCCGATGGGAGAGATTCTTGGGATGGAGCGTGGGAAGAAATCGTGGGAACAGATTTGATCTCGGGAGTATGCACAGGCACAGGTTTAGGGTTATTCGCGGGCTCAGACTCAGGAACATGCGCAGTAGAAGCGTCTGCTTTGTCCGGCATAGGTTCTTCGCCTGAGGCATGCGCAACAGAATCGTCCTGTTTGGCGGCTTTCGTAGGAGATAATGGCACTGGAGATTCTTGGAGGGATGTTTCACGGTGTATTTCCTGAATGTAAGCTCCGGATGACTCCGGTGTAGTAGTTTCCGGGACAGGCGTGGGTAGCTCAGGGGCCTGGGGAGCCTGTGCTAACACGTGCGAGGTTTCCGTTATTGTTGTTGATTGGTCTTCCTGTGCGTCGTCCTCACCTGAGGCAATTTCACTGCGTGGTATGTCGAAGATATCTAAAATGAAGACAAGTGGAATGAACAACTTGAAAACTAATAAACTCAACTTAACCATAATGCCTGTTGGAGTCAACGGCATGGCATTGAAATATGCATACCTTCTGTGATCGGTTGAACGCTTTCAATGTGGAAGAAGTTTCCACGCTTTGAAGGTTGCATTGCTCCGGCTGTGTAAGGACAAAAATACTAGTGTGAACAATAGTTTTGATCGCAAGCGCAAAAACCCTTACCCAGAGAAATTGTAATTCTAAGCTGTTTCTACAGCTTGTCGCATTAGAGTAGTGACCTTTTTAAATGCTTCGTATTTGCCACGTCGTGTTTTACATTTCATCTACTGGACGCTTCACAGGTAAATCCACTGAGACCCACATTTCACGGTTGAAGTTCTCTCTCTTTTTATTGCATTAAGAAGGACTATAAATATTCATAAGATGCAGGAAAGGGTTTCCTTGCTGAGGATGTGGCTTTGACTCTATATTTGTAGTTTAATTCCCCTATATATCAAAATATACAAAAAAAGAAAAGCATCGATTTCTTTGCAATATGTTCAGAGCGAGCTGTCGAAGGCGTATCTTCTGAAAATTTGGCTAAACGTAACACTAGGTGTCTCTTACCAGTCGTGAATACAGCACTTCTCCAAAATCCACCACATTTCTGAGAACGATCTCCAACACACAGCGCATTGCACTCCTCGTCTGATACCTTGGTGTACTTGCCGTATGAATCACCGCACCGGCACAAATACCCATACTGCACTCCGGCGTACGCATGACCGGCCCCCTGGCATGCACTGCGACACGAGTCGGGAGTGAGTTTTGGCACTGAGAGGATTGTGGGAAGATCTCGGTCAGGTGACTTGTCCTCATAACAACCGACGTATCCTACAAATGAAAATATCTCATCCAATTTTCTTTCCGTTTACAAGCATTCTAATAATTGTAAAAAAGGAAACTTGGAAGGTTTTTTTTCGACTTACCGTCTTCTCTGATGTCTCTTTCGTGAATCATTAGAGTAGCATCGTCATCTTCGTCGTCATCTTCACCCCCAAAACTCGAATCCATTTCACTCTCGTCCTTGCTCCTTGAGTAAATTGCTGGCCGCTCTATGATTGGTTCGCTGGCGTCACTAATCTCTCTCGTGTACACCACTCTCGGTTCAGAGAAGTCTCCGGAATGATCGTAGTGCGATTCTCGTTTTACAGGTTTTGCTTCTTTTTCTGGGCTTGAAACAACTTCAGTCTCGCTAGGAAGGGATGCCACCGAAGCTTCCGTGAATGTCGGTGCGTCGGCAAGCGCGTCTTGGTCGTGGTAAAACCGCGCCACGAGACTGTTGCTAATTAAGGCGTCGTTTCCACCGAGGTTATTCTCAGAGACCAGCAAGGCGTTTTCTTGAGACCTCTTTGCGCGGTAAAACGCGTCAGGAAGCAGGGCATCCGCTAGCGATCGTGTAGTTTTAATTTTCGGTTGTTCTGCGATTTTGTCCTCTTCCGGCTGTTTTGAAATTTCATCTTCGTTTTCTTGCTTATCATCTGCTGATCCAGAAGATGAAGACAAATAATCCTCTTGCTCAGGACCATCATCTTTATCACCATTTTCGGCGGCGGCAGTTAAATCATCCGCCAGTGAGTCACTCTTCACCTCCCGTCGGAACAATTTATCGCCCTGCTTTTTCTGCGTCTCCTCCCTACCAACGTTTGTTTCGCTTTGCGCTAAACCGCTACTGACATCCTCCACGCTTTTGCCTAATTCCATTTGCGCCGTTTCGCTTAACATGGTTAGCGCTTTCTCGGGGTTTTCTCCGCTCCCAGAGCTCGCCTCCGCCTTGAAAAACTGCGGCAGTTTATCACCAAGTGCATTTTCTGGCGCTATCCATATACCAGATCCGGAAGACTCAATTTCTTCTTCTGAATTGTCATTTTCCTCAGGCGTAAGAGAACTGATAGCTTGTAAGGTGGCTATGAGGTTGTCGAGCGAATTTGAGCTCATGCTTCGCTTATCGCTGCGTTTCGAGTCTCGCTGTGGTCCGCTCCATAACCCGGAACCGGAAGTACCGAGTTCTGGTCGTTCGCCGGAAACGGAAATGTCATCGCCTTTGATTAAAGAGCTTTCGTCGTGGCTTCTTTTGTGAATTCGGAGTCGAAATCTTTCGGGTCGTTTGGCTGTAATGTCATTATCCTCGCGGGATGAACGGGACGATCTTGCTTCCATTTTCGTTTGGTAACCTTCCTGTGGTTTATGTTCAGTTGTTTCTGTGGCAAAGAACCTTCTCTTATGTCTGATCTCAGTTTCTGTGTCATCTTGTGATCTTCGTACTTTGTGGACAAGTTCTTCGCCGTTTTCAAACTCTCCCTCTCCTTTCCTTTTAACTCGCAGTAACTCTCGATCTATTGGAAGACCTAAACATTAAATAACGCAGAAGAGTAGTTTCAGTTCAGTTTTTAAAATAATCTTAAATTTCATTTTGACTGCGTGTATATATTGAGAAACAAACTGCACCATATGAAAGTGCTACTTGATAGCTTTCATCTCATGGTTACGTATTGAGATTGTATCCCCCACCGAAAAGACAGAACCATCTTGCACTGGCCGCCATAGTTAACTGTACGACTCGAAAATAGCGATCGCAGTTGTGCCATTTGAATAGTCACACTAACTCTTTCGTCCACAAAATCACCTTTTACAACATACTTGACAGCACACACGAATCACTTCCATTTGAATGGGCACATACCTTCCAGGGCTTCATCCAAAACTTTAATATTTTAAGTTACAAAGACCTTTTGTAGCATAATAAACAGCACCGCAAGCAAATTTGCTAAGATATATCTTCAATTTTATGTAGTAACTATATAAAGGTCAATGAACTCCCAAACAGTTATTTTAGTGTGTTGGTTTGTCTTACAAGGGTGATCAAACGAGTTGAAAAATAATTATGTCGTGAAGTACATAGACTTGGTTGTAATATCCTTGTTAAAATTGTTAGAAAGTAGAAAACAAACAACAATCTTGGATGTATACTACTTTTTTGAATTTATAAGATTGTACAATCTTTTGGGGTCCTTACAATTAAACTCACCTATGAGCCCCTGAATAAAATGGGCTACAATTAGCCAAGCCAAGGCTGTGGTAACTTTCATGATACAAAGTCCTCTATATATGCCACTGGTTCGCTGAAGAAAAGAAGAAGAAATCGTACCATTTTTTATTGTAAACTTAGCTGTATCTGTCGACTAACAATTAACGACTTCCTAACTCGAATTTACCTTAAGTTTATAGAAACATTTCTATAACATCTTTTTGGTCATTGTTAGTATTATAATTCGATACTTCTTGATGTTGCATGTTAAGCATTAAATTATGATCATTCTCCTAGCTTCGACTTAGAGTTACAAGCTCTTCCTGCAAGTACACAGTATACCCAGAATAATAGGTAATGTGTAACGCGATTTATTTGTGATATTTTATTGCAAATAAAGCTGCAATCAACAAACCTAATATATTAGAAGATACAGAGGGCTGCAGTGAACATTCTTCAGACGTCAGCCTGTTAGTCATTGGTATATTTAATCATATTATCTGCTCACTGAGATGTTTTAGGGCTGTCGGAACATTTCTCATAAGGAAAAAAATGCAAATAAGTGAAGCAAACACCAAAATTGGATAATTGTAATCAAAATAGGAGGAAAGGATGTTTCACCGTTATACACAGAGCTTTGCATGATAATTTTCTAAACTGTTTCAGAAGTGTTCTCTTATTTAAAAGATACGATCGCTATAACCAAACGAATTTGCAAAATGTTTTCCTCAACGTATTAACGATCACCAAGAACTGACCCTTAACATAAACTACGTATAAAATATTCATATTTCATCTTGAAATGTTTTGAAGTTGAGACGCCAAATTCATTGTAAAACCTTGGTTAGAAATTTTCTTTTGCGTTTTCACTTGTCATAAGAATTAGAAAATCCGTAGAAGAAAACAAAACCACACGTTACAACAGACAATACTACCAGCAAAATTCAAATTCACTTTGAATAAACCAGAGAAAATAAAACCTGTTGCTGATTTTAAAAATGTTGAAACTATTGACACATTCATCGGGATTTTCATTTTTTTATATAGTTAAGTTGGTTTTCAACGTGCGATTAAAGGAAAATCTGTCCTATATTTTCTTTAATACCCGCTTTGCAGACTACATGTATTTCATCAACTGTTTTTCTCTTTCGCTGCGCGCACGCGCTTTTGAATTCACCATAACACCGCCAAAATACTTCTTTAAAAAAGATTTCCGTTTCGTTCTGTGTTGCAAGCCTAGAGAATAGACCAGAATTATTGTCAATTAAGAAATAAAACTCGGCAATATTCTGTTTCTAAATCCCTAGCTTGTAACGTAACCTTACCAACCAAAAATATATTTTGGAGTTTTCACCCGCAACTTACCTTTGATTCCTAAAGCTATTTCCACCATACACTTCACATTTCAGACCAAAATAGCCATTACTCTTGAAAAATCGTCGCTCCTGGTCTCACTCTGTGTTAGAATATTTAACGACAATATATTCTTTCAGTTTTGCCTCTTTCCCGACTCAATTGTGATAATATTTCCCGTTAAAATCGCAACACACGCGCTTGTAGTGAGACTTTCAAATGTCGGGCCTCAACCAATGAATAACTTATGAGTTGAAAGTGACTTTTTGGTACCTGTTTTTAAATCAAGGAAGCGTTCATTCGTGGTTGTTATCTAGTAGTCAACTTTCTCCTCAAGGATATCGTTTTCGGGCGGCCGAGTTAGCAAAGAGCGCGATAGAGAAAAACATGGGGCGTATAGATGTATTTTTTTTTTTGCGTTCTCGCCTCTTGATCAGTTGTCGATCTATGATTACAAAGAAGGACTAGCGGCAAGTGTTTTGCACGGCTATGCATTTAAACACAATTTTAATCTTGTTTTTCCCTCTAAGATAAGGGCAAGATGTATCGCTTCAAACTTTTAAAACGTATGTTTCCTCTGCTACAAAATATATGTTTTATTTATCGGACTTCTCACACATGAGAAATTTGATCCTTGGTTCGGAAGAAAAACTTTTGTATCGCAATTCCTTATCGCAGTCTTATCGGCTTGAACCTTATTTTTTCCCCTTTTTTCTCTAAATCTCAGCGATTTATTTTCTTCTTACTGACTACTTGGCTGTTTCTATGGACACGTCTAGATTCCGGCATATAAACTGTTTTCAAACTGGTTGTAATGCTCATTTATAAGAGGCTGTGTGTTGAAGGCCTAAATTAAACCTGTCAGGCCGCCAATCCAAATCTGTACGATATGTTTGTTTTCAGCTTGAGGCCTCCATAACCAGTTGTAATTATCAGATTGGAAACTCCTTTTAGATCACTCTTATTTCTGCTCGATCAGTCAATCGTTGGAATAACTGCTGGAAATCGAGTCCAAACATTTATAAGCATCGCCTTTGTTCGATCATCATCGCTTTGTATTTTAGGTGTCAAGCTTGATTCTCATAAAGCCATCTTTGAACCAAACTATAACATTTCGTACACCATTCAATAACAGTCCTCACTCCCTCACTTGGTCTGAGACGGGGCAGACATTAGGAGTTGGCGCATTGCGGATCCAACGTTGCATGCCGGAATGGGGGTGGGCGTGCCAACGAAATTTGCCAGTGATTGTAGTTTGACTTGTATTTGCCTTTGTTTCGAATTTATTACCAATATCAAACTAGTTTAAAATCATTCTGAAATTTATTTTAAATACATGCACTGTACTATTCCAAGAATAGAAAGTTGTCATTTGATCTTTCTAACGTGCTGTTGACCCGAAAAAGGCCGGCAGCTTTGATGTTTCTGGAAAATTCCTTGTCTTTCGACAAATAATTGCATGTCAAAACTTACTTCCAATAAGATTTTAAGCCAAGAATTGCAGAATCTTTGGCAAAGTGCCCCACACTCGTGATCACGAAGGTACAGTTGTCGAAATAACAAAAATGAATGTTCAACAGCAGAGTGCGCCTTCCTTTGCTACCATGATCTCTATTTTGTCTGTTCTTTTTTACTGCGTCGGGTTCTTCCGAGTTCAACTGGAGTTGAACGAGCACAAGCAGAGAATAAACGTTCTTGAAAGCATTGTGGAGTCGACCACGCCGCCGCCTCCAAGCAACCCAAACATAAAGTTAATCAAGGATGCTCCAGGTAAGTCTCCCTTTTGGGAATGCACAAGCTTGAAATTACAATTGTTTTTCGATAATAAGTGGGAGGAAGTACTGTGAAAAGAATTGAGCAAATGCTTATCACAAACGCCGAATTTAGCCGTTGCGTGTTCTCCCCGCTTCCTGTGTGCTGCGGTAAACAATACCAAAGGTTAGCGGGTTATTTATTCAATACAGACAATTTCGTAGAAAAAAGTAATGATTCGAACAAATTTTTATCAGCAATGATTGGCTCAGTGATAAGGCCTGATACAACTCAACTGAGTCGGTTTTGGCATGTTCTTCATCAGTATCAAATACACTTGGATACTTGTGGATATCTTGTAGGACTGCCGGTACTGCCATTACTATCGGTTTAGTCTCGATTTTTGTCTGATTTTTAATCTGTCCAGACAGAACAAGAGATGCTAGGGCTTTGTGGACTTATCAAAAACGCGCTCCAATGGTCATTCAATTTTACTCCTTAGGTTAAAAAACAAGAGGAATTTACAATAACGAGTTATTTTTTGGTGTAAAGAGTATGTTTTCTCTCGCCTTTGTAAGTCTAAATCTGTGTCATTTTCATTTTTTTTTTTTTTCTTGTTTGTAGAAATTCAGCTCTATGAACGCCATCGAAAACGGCGTCAAGTTTACTCAATTAAGAACACGACGGAAGCTAAGAGTAAAGAAGAAACGATGCTCGAATTTACCAAACTTTTATCAGAGTGGAGATCGCAGCTTTGCCAGTCAAAGGGTGTCGCGTGCTCGTCAGGTCCCCCAGGCCCTCCCGGTCCACCTGGACCCAAAGTCGAAGGGGACAAAAGGAAGAACGGGAAACAAAGGAGATAAAGGCATTATGGGATCGCCAGGAAAGAGCGGCAAGCAAGGAATTATGGGACCCGTTGGATTATCGGGAGAACCTGGAACCAAGGGTGAGAAAGGAGACATGGGACCCGCAGGCATGCCGGGAATTAAAGGAGAACCAGGTGAATCGATATCATCTCCTACTGTTGTTGTTTCCCCTGTGACGTTGACAGCGAATGAAGGTGGATCAGCCTCGTTTCAGTGTTTAGCCAGGGGTAATCCTGAGCCTGCAGTAGTTTGGAGTAAACTAGAAATTCTATTCTCTTTCGCTTCGCTCAACCGAATAGAAAACATTTCTATTATAAGTAAGGACGCAAAGAACCCAACAGTTTGTGGAGGGAGCCGCCAGCATTTGAGTTTATTTACACTGAAATACAAGTATAAGCGGGAAAAGGAAAAAGTAACAGTACAAACACCAAAGCGAACTAAGTATAAACAACGTATACAGGATCTATAGATAAATAACAGCCAAAGCGGATACAGTAAACAGGAATGTAAACGTGGCAATTACAGCTATTACAAACTACAGCGAAAAGACAAACTAAGTTAAGAAAAAATACACACTATTTTACAAACAAAATATGAAAAAACTAGCCTCGAGAAAACTGGTCGGCGTCAAGTGGTGTGCCAGTACACGAGGAGTGGTTTATAAAGGGGCTACAGATCCCAATGGGAATTATGCAATACCCGCTAATTAACAACTAAAAGAAATACATTTCTATTCTCTTTCGCTTCGCTCAGCCGAATAGAAAACATTTCTATTATAAGTAAGGACGCAAACAACACAACAGTTTGTGGAGGGAGCCGCCAGCATTTATCAAGCAAAACAAAGCGAGAAGGAAAAGACGAAAACAGTTAAATGCCAATATATGGAGTGACCAAGAGTTGGTGTTGAATGTCCTCTCTGCAGTAGGTATCCTTGGCCTTGTCGGACTTCGAACGACCGCGCTTTTTAATAACACGAACGGGAATGCACTGTTGGCAGCGGTAGAGGCTCCTCCGATGGAGGCCATAAAGATTAGTATTGAGACCAATAGCCCTAAACTTCTGAATAAACAGCGCTCTCGCCATAGAATAAGACAGCTTAGAGCCATCCCGAAGTAAATAGCCCCCGGCCTTACTCTTATACACGGAACGAAAAACGAATTGCATCGAAGAAATGTTATCCCCACTTAATGTAGCATATCTACGTAACATATCAAAAGGGCAGGTAGGATTGCCAGTTCTAGCCACCATCCTAGTAGCCCCAGACCCATACTGATCGGACTTACTCCTAGGAATAAAAAGAGAAAAATAAGTATCCTTGAAAACGATGTCACACCATCTGAGATTGCATAGCTCATTAAAACGCAAAAAGCCAGCAAAAGCAACAAGACAAAAACTGACATCCCTGATGTCAGGCAAAGTGGCGTCCACCCCAGCAAATTTATTAACAAGCGCATGCAGATGCTCAGGGCAAATAGGGAGTCTCTTCCTAGTAGAAATAGAACTCGCTGAAAATCTCTTGCAGCCCTCTAAAACGGCTTTAACAAAACCAAGTCAGCCAGAGACTTCAAGCCTTGGACCCCGCCCGCGACATCGGTGATGGAAAAAAGACAAACAAAACAAATGGCAAACCAAAAAATAGTATGCCCGAAAAATACCATAGCAACAAACACCATGAGGCGTACGTACAATGTAGTGTAACACGAACAAAGCCACAAGGCATAATAAACGCTATAAAGCGTAAAAAACAATGCAATGAAACATAAGCAATGTACAATATTGTGTAACATGAACAATGTCACAAGGCATAATAAACGCTATAAAGCGTAAAAAACAATGCAATGAAACATAAGCAATGTACAATATTGTGTAACATGAACAATGTCACAAGGCATAATAAACGCTATAAAGCGTAAAAAACAATGCAATGAAACATAAGCAATGTACAATATTGTGTAACATGAACAATGTCACAAGGCATAATAAACGCTATAAAGCGTAAAAAACAATGCAATGAAACATAAGCAATGTACAATATTGTGTAACATGAACAATGTCACAAGGCATAATAAACGCTATAAAGCGTAAAAACAATGCAATGAAACATAAGCAATGTACAATATTGTGTAACATGAACAATGTCACAAGGCATAATAAACGCTATAAAGCGTAAAAAACAATGCAATGAAACATAAGCAATGTACAATATTGTGTAACATGAACAATGTCACAAGGCATAATAAACGCTATAAAGCGTAAAAAACAATGCAATGAAACATAAGCAATGTACAATATTGTGTAACATGAACAATGTCACAAGGCATAATAAACGCTATAAAGCGTAAAAACAATGCAATGAAACATAAGCAATGTACAATGTTGTGTAACATGAACAATGCCACAAGGCATAACAACCGCTATAAAACGTAAAAACAATGCAATGAGACATAAGCAATGTACAATATTGTGTAACATGAACAATGTCACAAGGCATAATAAACGCTATAAAGCGTAAAAACAATGCAATGAGACATAAGCAATGTACAATGTTGTGTAACATGAACAATGCCAAAAGGCATAACAACCGCTACAAATCGTAAAAACAATGCAATGAAACATAAGCAATGTACAATGTTGTGTAACATGAACAATGCCACAAGGCATAACAACCGCTATAAAGCGTAAAAACAATGCAATGAGACATGAGCAATGTACAATATTGTGTAACATGAACAATGTCACAAGGCATAACAACCGCTATAAAGCGTAAAAACAATGCAATGAAACATAAGCAATGTACAATGTTGTGTAACATGAACAATGTCACAAGGCATAACAACCGCTATAAAGCGTAAAAACAATGCAATGAAACATAAGCAATGTTGCAGAGACTGTACAGCGCATAGAGAAAACGCAATGAAGCGTAAAACAATGCGATAAAGCATAAACAGCGCTAAAACGCACAAACAACGCTATGAAGCGTAAATCATGGTAAATACAACATGTACAAAATCAATAACAGTGCAAAGCAAACAAAACCATAACGCTATAAAGCGGAGCATAAATTAAACAGCCCTAGAGGTGATGGAGAGAGAAAATAACGGGCCATCAGATCAGAAAAGACGGGCAGAACCATCGAGGTAAACAGCCAAAACCGCAGATTTAAACCCAAATGGACAAAAAATTGTGTGATGGCCTTCGCGAGCAGGAACAAAAACGAAGGAAGGGTCAGTAAATTCGATAACTTGAATAACGGATGCCCTATGCCCACCCACAAGAAAAATAATCGGCCAAAAGACTGCCGACGGCCACTTAGGGACAACCAACACACCACGAGCACTGCATACCTCTAAATGAAAAATAACACGGGGAATAAGGTACACAGGCGGTACCAACCAATTGTTTTCACCCACCCAATCAACGCTAAAAGCGTCAACACCTTCGGCACCCGGGCACCAAAATTTAGAATAAAATCTCGCACACTTAGCTGAATCAGGGGATGCAAACCTGTCAACTGTAAAAGGGCCAAACAGAGAACAAACACTATCAAAAAAGGCTGCAGAAACACTCCAATCGTCGAAATATATAACTCTGCTCAACGAATCAGCATACTCGTTAAGAGACCTGGGGACCCACTCGAACTCAACGGACACGTTATAAACAGCACAAAACTGAAAAATTTCCAAGACCTGGCGCTGAAGTCTAAGCGACATACTACCCTTGTTAGAAATAATAGAGGCATTTTTGCTGTCAGTAAACAATTTGACCACTTTGCACTGAATGAGCGACTAAAAGTATTCAAGTGCATAAAGGATCGCGAGTAACTCCCTACCATTGCTATCAAGCGCGGATTCCGTGGAACAAAAAGCTTTGTAAAACAAAAAAAAAAAGCTCAAACTCCTCCTTATCAACAAAAAGGGCATCCCCCCACACGCGAAGTCACTGGCCGGTCAGTACAGATAATGCATACCGGCCGAGTATACTCAAATAGCTTTCTACAATTGAGCTTGACGCAATTGTCCAACCAGAAATCAATTTCATCTAAACAATGTGAATAACACTGTAAACGACTCAAATCAAGGGGAGTGTCCCAGGCATTGCGAAAGATAACAGCCGATTGCAAAAATCTGGACATAATCAACGATACATAACCAACACAAGGTGATAAAGAGATAATCTTGCCGACAACGGAAGCGACGAAACAGGGAGTAACATAGGGTAACTTTTCTTTGAAAGCATGAAGAGCAGATATCAAGCGGTCAATACGAAGCTGGGATATGAACAAAATAGCGTTGAAAAGGTCCCAAGAAATGCCTAACCATTCCAAACGTTGAACAGGAACCCAAACGGATTTATCACAATTCGCCACCAAACCCGCTTTAACTAGATCCGAGCGAACCCTATCGGAACTACGCTTAGTTGTCAAAAAATCTTTCTCGCAACCAGCTCCGTCGTCCAAATACAAAACTAAATGAATACCTGAGGCCCTCCAGTAGCGCACTAGGGGACGAAACAATTTAGTGAAGAGATAAGGAGCAGAAGAAGGCTCGAACGGTAAAACGGTGAAGCAAAAATATCGGCTGACACCACCCCCCAGCGGCCACTGAAAACCCAAGAATTGCTGATGGGACTGACAAACATCGACATGATGATAACCCGACTTCAAGTCAAACTTAAACATGTATCCCCCACGCAAAACATATCGAAGAAAAAACTTTCCAGTCCTCCATTCTAAATTTGGCTTTGGGTATATTTTTGTTAACATGACGCAGATCGAGGATGAGTCTGGCCTTCCCTTCTGAATTAACAGAAACAGAAAGAGGATTAATAACTGTGGGAGGCAGAAAAAGTTCAACTATCAAACCTAAATTAACAAGATCAGAAAAGGCAGATGAAACAAAATCACCATGGTGAAAAGCTGATCTGTTATTAGGCAAGTAAACACGCAAAAGACTCGAAAGGGATAACATACCCTGAACGAACGGTCTCTAAAACCCAGGGAGGTGCCCCAATATCAAGTACAATGGCCGGAGCAACACCTTGCTCATAATCAAACAAGTTCTGACTATAAAAAGCTAAACAAGGATTGTCTGTAAACTTATCTTCCAACAGTGCTTTAAACTCCTGGGACACATCGGTCTGAAAATGTTCAACATCTTTGCCTGACGGTGTAATGCCTTGATCAGTGCACAGCAACTCTGACACACTAGAAGACAGGTCAACCAAGAACTGCGAAGGCGAATCAGCGAGGGGTAAAGGTGCTGGAACTTGTTCCGGCAGCGTGCGTCGAAATGTTGCCGACAGCGAAGGTGCGGGCGAGTCTGACAGGACACTCTCTCCACCAATGTCCGGAGGAGCCACAGAAGCGACAGGCGCCTCGTGAGCGACTGTAGAAATCAGCGGGTTGCTGCTGTTGTCTTGAAGATGGTGGGCTGCTGAACTGCCCACGCTGGAACTGCCCGCGAGCACCGAGATACTGAGAACACGGCGAATATCGGCCTTGCAGGCGTTCAGCATTGCGTCTAGCACGAGCACGATTTCTAACTCTGACAGCCTCCCTCTCGGCCGCTCGATCTTTTTGTCGTCTTCCAAGTCAAGGGCAACAGCGTCATTCTCGTAATGCTTCACAGTCAGCCAACCGCCTTCGGAGGAATCGGCGATCCTATTCTTTCTGTTTCTCTCTTTGAGTGAAGTAACCGACTTATTAGCTGAACAGCCTTAGCCGTGTCCTGCTCGTGCAGCGACTTGGATGCAGTTTCGAGAAGGTCAATGATCTCAAGATTAAATTTGTAATTCCTTTCGTGTCCTGGGTGAGTAAATTTGAGTTCGCTCTCGGCTTTAAGTTGCTTGGTGACAAGTAGAGCGTTCTCTGCGTCGTTAGTGGCTTTGTCGAATTTCGAAGAAAGCTCACTGGTGTGTACTTTGAGTTGAACGAGCAAGAAACTTCTGAAGTCCGTAAGATCTTTGCGAGTGACAGCTTGGTTACTTTCCTCTTCGGCCGACATTAACAACGGAAAAAACCACTAAAACTAAATAAACTCGAGAAAACTGGTCGGCGTCAAGTGGTGTGACATACACGAGGAGTGGTTTATAAAGGGGCTACAGATCCCAATGGGAATTATGCAATACCCGCTAATTAACAACTAAAAGAAATACATATCAAAAAGAAATCACTCAATCAGCGGCTTCAGGAGGAAAGTTGCAGTTAATAAACGTGACTGGAAATACCTCGGGAGTGTATCAGTGTTCAGCAACAAACATCCTGGGAAAGGCTCAGTCAGAAGTGCAATTGGTAGTAAACGGTACGTATTTCCTCTATTTTTATTTGATTTTTAATCGTATATTTAACTGAAGTTTCATCTGAGGGTCACTCTTAAATCTTTTGCCATAGTAACCTATTCGCATAATTGTGATAAGCCCGCCAGAAAAATTCACAAGTCAAAGTCGACCTACCTGTACTTTCAAAGCTCCTGTTTATCTGCGTGAAATGCTATTTTTATTATATAAATTCCCGAAGTCTTTAAGCTTACCTCCTCTTATATTTTGAACATTTTCGCCTTCATTACAGTTCTTCCTCAGGTGTCTCTTCATCCGGTACCTCTCATTGTCGTTGAAGGAAGTGACGTCGTTTTCCCAACTTGCCACGTGACTGGTTTTCTACAGCCTGTGATCTCGTGGAGCAAATCATTTGGTCAGCTGCCTCATGAGAGGGTGAAGTTCAACAACAGTGTCATCAAACTTCTTGATGTCCGCAAAGTCGATTCTGACAGCTACGTCTGCACTGCAAGTAATCTTTTAGGAAATGTTGTACGGAAAACTCTTCTTGTTGTGGTCCCCCTGCCACAGTTCACTATTAAGCCGCCTGTTAAAACTTGCAGCTTCCGGAAACACGTTCACGTTAAACTGCAGCGCTAGTGGTGATCCAGAACCAGTCATCAGCTGGAAAAGACAAGGAGCTCGACTTCCAGTTGGGCGGAGCCAACAAATCAATGGAGCGTTAGTAATCAGAGACGCCAGAATGGTCGATGCAGGGAATTACACTTGTGTTGCCACGATTGCAGGGGTGCCTCTTGTTGAGACTGTAACCTACATTGAGGTTAAAAAAACCGGTAAAGGTGAGTAAAGATCATTGAAGATATTGATCAGTAGGCCATTTTCTATTTCAAAATGAGTCTACGTGCGCCATTCATATGAAAATGTGTTCCACCTTCGCGTCGATTTTCATGCAAATCAGATTCATTTTCATTTGAATGGTTGCGCACAAAGACTCGTTTTGAAACTGAGGCAAAATTCAACTCGGAAATGGACTATTCTTACACTGAAATTTTTACGCAAAATCGAAATCAAACTTTTGAAGGTTGTTATTTCAACAATTGTCTCGGAAAAAAAAACTAAGCAAGCCTACAGCTGCCAAATTTCAAAGGATGGTTGCGAAATGAAAGCAACATAAACTAAAGTGCATCAACTCTATATAGGTTTTGCTGCCTAATAAGAAATAACGATATTAACCCTCACAGTGTCTCCCTCTACAATAGTCTGTAAGGCACCTTGGCGTAACGTTTAAGGCTGGTTTTCACTAGCGACGCAAGCATTAGCGCAAGCAACATACGCAGACGCAGTAACGTGTTGTTTGTTAGCACCCTTTGTCCTAACAAAAGACACTAATGAACAACACGTTACTGCGTCTGCGTATGTTGCTTGCGCTTATGCTTGCGTCGCTAGTGAAAACCAGCCTTTATGCTCGATAAGAGTGTAGACCAATAAAAAAATTGTGGTTGATTTATTTTATACACTATCACGGGAAATTTACTATAGGGAAATCGGGAGGAAAAAGTCAGTGCAAAATCGGGCGTGCGTGACAGCTCTTGAGGTCTTTTGTCCTGAGCTGAAGGGCGCGATCCATTCCACCAAAAATTCCGGTTTGAGTTTTCGAAATTTTCGTGTGTCGAAAGGAACGGGATTTTCCGAGTATTCCGATTTTCCAGAATTTTAGGACAACCTCCAGACGTTGACCAAAATTTTCGAAGCGAGTTTTCAGAAACTTTCTGTTCCATTCGATTTTGTACCGGAATTTCCGGAAATTTTGGTCCCATGGATCGCACCCGAAATCGAAGAGTTTGTTGGAATTTTTCCCCAAATGTCCAAAGACTACGTCATTTTTATAGTCCATCCTCTCATGACCATGTGCATAGTGCTCGACCATTGCGCTGCGAGAATTTTTTTTTAGTTATTATAAAGTCGGTTTAACACCAGAAATAGCTCTCTCATGCAATGTGACCACTATGTCGATCGTCTGCCTCTTTTAATTGGCCGCGTTACCGGGGAACAAGTCACACTAAAAAAACATGAATTTGGTGTAAACGTTAGTGTTAATTCTAAACCAAAAGTACCGAATAGACTTCTTTTATTTCCACAGATTGTTTAGACCTACTGAAATCAGGCCATACTCAAAGTGGAGAGTACTTTGTCAACCCAGACGGTTGAGGACACTTCACTGTCTACTGTGACATGCGCACTGACGGTGGAGGCTGGACAGTGTTTCACAGAAGAAAGGATGGCTCGGAAGACTTCTATCGGGGATGGAACGACTACAAATCAGGCTTTGGTCAGCTGACTGGCGAGTTCTGGCTTGGAAATGACAAGATTCACAGGTTGACGGTGTCTAGACCCAGCTCTCTTCAAGTAGAGCTGGAGGACTGGTACGGAGGTAGAGTATATGCCAAATATAGCAAGGTCGACATTGGTGATGAGCAGGCACAGTATCGACTTGAAGTGGGTTCATATTCTGGTACAGCGGGAGATTCCTTAACATATCATAATAACATGGCTTTTACAACAAAAGACAGAGATAATGACAAAGATAGCTCTAGCAGCTGTGCTATAGCATGTACTGGTGCCTGGTGGTACAATAATTGCCAACACTCCAATCTAAACGGAAGATACCTGGACAGTAGAAGTAGGGATTGGCAAGGTCTCCTGTGGATCTTCTTCAAAAGTGACAACCGTTCATTTCAATTCGCTGAGATGAAACTGAGGCCATTGTAGAAAGAATACCGCTCACGATCGTATTATCTGTGTCCAGGGGATACAAAATTCCTGATTCTACTCATTGATGTTTGCTCATCTTGTTTTGTTTTTAAAAACTAGAGGATAAAGAATAATTCATTTTTGCTATAATTATATTCAATTAGCGTGACTTTAAAGACAATGCTTTTCAATGTCGTCAGTAACCATAACTTACAGATGGAATTCTGTTATTTGTCCTTTTTGATAACTAAGAGCAATCTGTTTTTCTACGATCAGTATGGAAAATGGACATCGGAGTTTTATACGCTGTTAAAATTGGTACGACGTAGATCTTTGACAGGGACTCATTCAGTATCAAGGGTTGAAAGAGAAAACTATGGGATTTGCCAGTCTAATCACAGATGGTGTACTACTTAGGTGATTGTACTCAATCATGTCTCATTAACTGCCGTAAATCAAGCTCAAAGTCCATAAAATGCGGTGTCTTAGGGAACAATTTTAGGACCCTTGTTTTTTCTTTATATATTTCAAATGACTTGTCAACTGCTTGTATTTTTCGCAACCCAGGATGTACGCTGATGATACCCATAAAATGAAGTGAAGTGAAGTGAAGTGAAGTGAAGTGAAGTGAAGTGAAGTGAAGTGAAGTGAAGTGAAGTGAAGTGAAGTGAAGTGAAGTGAAGTGAAGTGAAGTGAAGTGAAGTGAAGTGAAGTGAAGTGGAGTGAAGTGGAGTGAAGTAAAGTAAAGTAAAGAGAAGCGAAGTGAAGAAGTAAAGTAAAGTAAAAGTAAAGTAAAGTAACTTTATTTTATGAGGGAAAACACTTTACAGTCGTAGACTGTTAAACCTGTGGCTCTCTCCTAAACAATTAAAATATAAATTACAATAATTTAAAAATACCTAGCTATGAATAATAACAAGTATAAAATTGGTAAAATTGATAAAATCAATAAAAATAGACTACAATCTTGTATGTACATGTAAAAAAATTGATTTTACCTTAATAACAATTTAACTATCTAGAATGTACACAGTGCAGTCAGCCAAATAAGTTTACATTGAATTTGACAAAAACTTCATGTTGATTGCGTCTAGGCAGAAGTTATCAAGACGTTCCGACGCCCGAAGAGCAGTTATCATCAACCCAATCTGTGTATATCGACCAAAATCCTAATTGGGAATGTCATTTACAAAGTATTTGCAAAAAGATTTGCTTCTACTCTAGGCGCAGTTATATGAATACGAAATGTTGAACTTTTTATATAACCATCAAAGTATATAATAGCCTTGTTCACCCCCGCTTAGATTTTTGCAATGTTGTACTGGGTAGTTTTTTTAAAGCTTCAGAAACTGTAGAATCGTGCACCCCGTACATTAACTAGATTTGCGACAAGCAGCATCCCTAAATGATTTTAAAACTGAACTACGTCTCCACAGTTTTTGTAGAACTTGTTTATACACGGCATCCTTGGAAAGCAGCTTTTATGACTTAAATTTTATTCTTTTTATAGTTGAAGTGTGTTAGTTACTCAATTGGTTATTTAGCTATAGTAAGTGCTGTAAATATACGCTCAGAAATTTGGGTCGCCCACTACCTCTCGGAACGAGTTATTCCATTGGTTCCTAAAACAATACATAACAGGCTATAACAATGCCCCTATCCCTGAATAACAATAGAGGTAGCGTTTACAGCGGGCGAATGAAAATAGAGGTTTCAGAGAGGTAGTGTCTTAATGAGAAATTTTAACGTGTTGAAATAAAATTATCTGTCTGTTTATGTTTGAGTATCTACCCAAACTTTTCTTAAACCAACCAAGCAACCAACCTCGTTCCCAGAATAACCTATTAAGATACTTCAGTGAATGAACCATTTGGTGACGTTTGTTCGAAAAACCTAAATGACAGTTTGAATCGACCCATCTTTTATACTCCAACTTGTGAAATCCCACTACCCTTTCATTTAACTCCAGCCTGAAGAGACCCACTTCGGGCGAAGCCTCCTCCCCTTCTCCGTCCGGCATAGTTATGGTAGTCTTGAATGCAGACAATTGTTCCCTCCCCCCCCCCCTCCCCCCCCCCCCCCCCCCTCCTCCGTCCGCTCCTCCACCGGAAGAAAGTACAACCTCTTTCCCAGGGTCTCTCTCTCCACCCTGGGAACGAGGTTGAACAAAGTACTTTTTTTTTAAATCATTTTATACGTTTTATTTTATTTCTTTTAACGATGCGGGAGAGATATGCATACTATCTTCCGGTTAGTTTTGATTAGGATTTACATTGATTATTGCATCATCCAATAAGTCACGGTTTTGAAGAGAAATGTCACAAAAGTCGTTTAAACAATCCGTCAGGTCTTGTTTCTACGTGCGGTGTGTTTGAGACCCAGGAAAAATGGAAACAAAACCACCTAAATTAAACATTGTAAAACTGATAGCGATGTTTTTTTTCTTTTCACGTCTTTCAAAATTGGTAAAATGACACATTCGTTTATAGCCAGAAAAAAATAGGCAGCCTCCTCTTATCGCTTTCGGCAAGAAATTTCCGGGTGGAGCGAACGCCCCCCAAGCGAACAGGGACGATGAGAGACTAATATATCCGTAAGAAGGTCAAGTTGGTCACTCAGAGCAAGCGGAAATTTGGCTGCAAATAGAGATCTATTGGATGTTGAAAACAAGAGCAGTGTTGTTTAAAATAGCCTAGTTTCCCTTTTCCAATATTAAACATCTCTGGCAAGCTTCACGTGAGTGGTGTATCCGGTCACAACGTGACTAGTCTGCGAACGCAGACGTATTTCCGGCTGTCGCTTGTCTCCGGAAATACGTTCGCAGGCCAATATCAACCATCCTCACAGATAAAGCTCCAGCATTCTCCAGGACGAGGTCAAAAGCCCACATTGCTCACAGTTGTTTGTAAAAAGTTCGGCTGGTTATAGAGAGACGTTTAAATCTCTGAGAGATCATGAAGATTGCAGCAGCGTTAATTTTCACTTGCGCCTTGGTTGTGAGCGCCGAGTGCCTTGAACGACCAGGCAAATGCCTTTCTGGTGAAAAGCACAAGGAAGCGCCGTCTCCTGAAGAGTCCATGTCGGCGTGTAAAGCGTACAAAAGCGATTCCTGCTGCACGAGCGACTTCACCAAACAGCTGGCCACACCGATCAGGAAAATCGGCAATTTCTCGTGGACCCCGTGCAACAAAACATTGAGTGCCAAGTGTGAGGCGTTCATGGTAAGCGTAGAGTGCTTCTACCGCTGTTCGAACAACGCGATCTTCTGGAAGAATCCTCAGTATGAATCGTCAATATTGAAAGCCCCCGTTTGCGCGAGTTTCTGCGATGGCTGGTTCGAAGCTTGCAAAGACGACCTAACCTGCGCCAAAAACTGGGTAACCGGGTTCAACATGACCACTGGTATAAACACGTGCAAACAACCCTGTATGAATTTCAGCAATTATTACACCAGTGGCAAAGATCTTTGCGAGAATATGTGGGGAACGTCCTTTGTCTACAAGAAAACCGATTGCTTGCAGCTAAATTTAACAGATGGCAAGCCCAACCCTAATGACAAGCTTGTAGAAAAACTATTCGGAGAAAAAGGAATCAAAACCAAGAACGGGATGCCTGCCTTTACAGTTGATCTGTTCCTGGTTTATATTCTTACACTGCTGCCAGTTTTCCTGTTTTAAAAGTTACTATTAACGCATAAATACGCACCCAATAAAGAAAAGGATGATTTTAGGAAAACTTTTAGTAGCTTCTTAGATATAAAGCAATATATGATTGTAGCAAGTAACGCTTCACAACAGCTTTCCTGTTTTGGTTTCCATATTGCAGATTATCGTGATTATGCAACCATTGTTTTAAGAAACTCTACTCGTGGTATTTTTCTGGATTCAAAGACTTTTAATAAAAAGTAGTGAGAGCTTTCAATGCATCTGTTTATCGTTTATGTTACCAATGGCCAAATAGATCGAAATGGACTTTATCCTGTTTATCATTTGATGTAACAGGACTGATTTAAGATTTATGTTACGTAATCGAAAACAATGTTTTGGCTAGCAACTGTATAAGTTGTGAATTTTTCGCGATAACAACTTTATTGACTTATAGCAGAAATAAAAGAAAGAACACAGGGCACAGGGGCCGAGTCAAGTTTGTCCGCAATTCAAAATATCTACCGTGCAAAACGACGTTGGAAGCGATCTTGTAAGCGTATGTGACCCAGCGCCGTCATGCAGCGTCATGTTTACAGATCGTCGCGTCTGGTGATATCGTATTCTTCAATGGTCACCTGGGGCGAATTTAAATCGTCGCCCGAAGGTCGACGATTTTTTTCTTCTTAGATATAAAGCACGAGGCACGAAGTGCCGAGAATAAAAAGAGACAAGGGACGAAACATTATTCCACGTGATAGGCTCGATGTGGCCCGAAGCATACTGGTGGCGGAAACGGAAGTCGCGTGTAGATCCATGCTGTGATAGATGAAATCAACCGTTACTAATCCCAAGTTCAAAACAACAGCTGATCTTTCGACCGGCGCGGCGCGGCGGTAAGATTCAAAAGATGAAAGTTTCGCATTGTACTGGCCCTGAAGACGACTAGCTCTGCTAGTTGAAATATTGGCCAATAAATTTTGCCCTTTTGCCGTAGTACCAGCCTTGCAATCAATTTGGTTTTATTCAAAAGATGAATAGTACTCTCCAGGGAAAGAGCAATTTACCAGACGAGAATCAACGCGATCAGAAGAAATTGAAAGTGGAAAACAAGGTTTTCTTTTCAAAGTGGTAAGTTATTTTGAAACACACTCTGAAAGCTATCTCGTTCTTACTGCTGGTCTCCGGTAACGTAACGTAACGCCCACAGACATTGCGTTCTGCGAAACAAAATGCAAATAGCGGCAACAAACATAACACATGAGCTACGCATGGTTTGAAAAATAATCTAAAATTTACTTGACATTTCGCATGCTACAGCAAGCATCTTCAGAAGTGACGGTTACAAAAAAAACGAAAGATTTTAAATCTAAAAATACAAAGCGAGGTACTGGTAACTAATTAAACAATAATGAAACAAAAGGTGAGAGCTAATAGGGCCACAGCTTTTCACTGCCAACATTGTCATTAAGGGTGAGTTTTAAGTCCCGTATAAACAATGTTTCTTTTATGTTACAATGTAAATCACAACGTCCATGGTCCCATTTGATGTTGTGGCCGGCGCCGGTGGAGATTGCGTGATCAGCCACAGCGGAGGCGTGACCCACTTGCGTAAGAGCTTTAGAATGCTCAACCTTTCTGTCATGCAGTCGTCGCTTTGTCTTGCCCATATAGAAAGCGTCACAATCCCAGCAACTGGCTCTGACTATTTTAACAACCAGTTTGAAGCCGAGTCATTGTTTCCACGGTCCCGCCGCCCGTTATTAGGGAGTTTAAGAAAACCACAACGGCAACGGCAACGGGAACGTCCCTAAACAAAAGGTTTAATGAGTAGAACAATGACTGTGCACGTGCGTTTTAATTCTTGGTACATTTCTTTGCCGTCCTCTGCAAAACAACAACGAGAAATGACCAAATTCTGCGTTGCCTGGAGAACGTGAACCACGACAGCTAACTTTTTAAATTTCCATTTCAAATTTATCGCTGTGTTCCAGATTTAGTTTTGAGATAGTTTTGAAAGAGAAAAACAAACTAAATGACTTTAGAGTATCGCGAGATTCGTAGCTAAAATATAAATTCATTTTTTAATCGACGTTGTCCTCGGCGTCGCCGTCGTGGTTTCTTAAACTCCCTAGTGCCTCTATTTTTTGCCCTCGCGTCACAGGCTTACCAGACTGTGTTTGTGAGGTCACAGTACGCCCCATATAAATATTCAAATTTTCTCGCTAATCGCTATTGTAAATATTTAAGCTTCCTAAAATCGGCTTTTACTGCTGTCTATTTGCAATAAAATGAATTAGAAAGATTTTCGCAATGTTTAAGTTTGTTTTTACGCAGTTTTTTGACGATTTGAAGCGTGCGAGAGCAGTTCTATGAGTTTAAGTTTTGACTCGTGTATAGAATACTAATATTTACACAAGGCGTGCAACTTCCACATCCAAGAATCGGGTACCGCCTCTGGAATGTAGCCCAAAAAATATCTTTCTCCTACTCGCTTTAGTAAGATCTCCCGGTCCTCGATAGAACAGTCTTTGAACTATAATCTGGCCAAATTTGAGTACAATCAGTTCGCGAATAGTTCTTTTAAACCTTGCTGGAATATCAAATTAGGTCGTAAATTTGCCGATTTACCATGATATGTACCAGTTGTCGGGACAATTTATGCAATTTTCGCTAAAATTGGTCAAAATTACTGCCTATGCCCGCCCTAGAAAGCAGAACGTGCCCCACTACAAAACCTCCTCTGGGACACCCCAAAGAAACACTTCGGAAATGTCGACAGCAAAGCCGAAGACAACCGGGCCTGGGAAATTAATTTATTTAAATATTCAGTGAATTTCCTGAATATGGAAATAAGCGCTCGATGTCAATCAATTTGGGAAAAGTATCCCCCATTGTGTTGCACGTGCTCGAAAATACGCATAATTTATCTTTCTTTTGCAGAGAAATGCGCCTGTATTGTTTTCTTTGTACCTCGTATTTACACATTTTATTTGGCGACGTTTTCCCTCGGCCGGTTCGAAACACTCGATTAAATAATAAATAAAATAAACGCGGCCAAATGAAAACGTCTCCGAATAAAATGTGTGTTACATGGCACAACGGAAAAAACGGGCGCATTTCCTAGTATTTTTTCTCTGCAAAACAAAGATAAATTATGCGTATTTTCAAAAATATATTCACTGAATATTTAAATAAATTAATTTCCCAGACCCGGTTGTCTTCGGCTTTGTTGTCGACATTTCCGAAGTGTTTCTTTGGGGTGTCCCAGAGGAGGTTTTGTAGTGGGGCACGTTCTGCTTTCTAGGGCGGGCATAGGCAGTAATTTTGACCAATTTTAGCGAAAATTGCATAAATTGTCCCGACAACTGGTACATATCATGGTAAATCGGCAAATTTACGACCTAATTTGATATTCCAGCAAGGTTTAAAAGAACTATTCGCGAACTGATTGGACTCAAATTTGGCCAGATTATAGTTCAAAGACTGTTCTATCGAGGACCGGGAGATCTTACTAAAGCGAGTAGGGGAAAGATATTTTTGGGGCTACATTCCAGAGGCGGTACCCGATTCTTGGATGTGGAAGTTGCACGCCTTGTGTAAATATTAGTATTCTATACACGAGTCAAAACTTAAACTCATAGAACTGCTCTCGCACGCTTCAAATCGTCAAAAAAACTGCGTAAAAACAAACTTAAACATTGCAAAAATGTTTCTAATTCATTTTATTACAAATAGACAGCAGTAAAAGCCGATTTTAGGAAGCTTAAATATTTACAATAGCGATTAGGGAGAAAATTTGAATATTTATATGGGGCGTGCTGTGACCTCACAAACACAGTCTGGTAAGCCTGTGCTCGCGTCAACGAATTCGCCAGCTATATAAAATTGCGTTATTTGCCGAATTTTTTTTTTGCGGTAATGTGGTGTTCAGCAACCCCCAATGTCCCCCTCAAAATTCGATGAACATGGCTAAGACGAACGTCAGTTAATGTATTTATTAAAAACAAAAAAATAGCAAAAGTCTGAGCGTTTCGTTTATTAAAATACAAACCAAAATTCTAGCAATTTGACCCAATGTTCTACTTCTAAGAGAGTTTATTACTCTTCAGGAGGTCACTAGTGTTCTCATAAACTGTTTCCTCAACTGAGTACAAACACAAGTCCTTGTAATTCTGACATTGCTGATGATTTAAAAAAAGCTGAAAGGTAAAAGTTTAATCACTGTTTAATTTTACATATCAAAGTAATCTAAAAGACCAACGAAAGATGCTTATGATCAAAGAAGGGACAGCTAGTTAATCCGCAGTTTGGTTTCAGTGGTCGCCTATAAACAGAAGGCAAACAACTTCCCTATGAAGTTTATAATCAACTTCAGAGGGAAAGAAACAGATAACTGCTTTTATAACTAGAACGTGTTTCTTGCTGCAAAGTTGTGATGCTGTCACTAATAAATTGGAACGTTCACATGTCATAGTCATGCAAATTGCTCCTAGAGGTTAGTGCCATTCATGCTCTCGGTTGAAGTTCAAGTAAAATTTGATTTCACGTACGAAATACCCCGATACTCAGTTAAAATACTATTTAAAACGAAAGGAAAAAGGACAATATATGACGAATACTGATCGATAAGCGGGAAGCATAAAGCTCTGACCAAACGGTAACGCAGGTTTACGCAAGTACATGTAGTCACAAGTTGAACTTGAGTACAGGCGCGCGCGTTGGGAGGCCAAACGGACTCACAACTACACGCAAGTTCAAGCAAGCTGTCATGGGCTCTAATTAAGTATTTGAAGTAAACAACAAGACTTGCGTTGGGTGGCCAAACGGTGAGAAACTTGCATTGACTCTGCGTTGACTTGCGTGCAAATTTAATCTCGATCTAAACTGAACCGAAGTCATAGCAAGTCAACGTACGTACGCAAGGGCACGCTAGTCCTGGCCAAATGGAGACCCAAGTAGACGCAAGATGAAAACCTGCGTCTACATCGAAGTAGAAGTTGGAGGATATCGAATTGAAAGACTTGATCGAAATCGCCATGGCGGGGGAATTTGTTTATATATCGCAGAAGGAATTAAATACAAGCGTAGGGCAGATTTAGAAACACAAGAATCCGAAATCCTCTGGATCGATGCAAAGATAGGTCACACTAAATTAATTTTTGGCTGTGTCTATCGACCACCAAACAACCATCTTGATATCTTCGACCATCTTGAAGACTCAATCAGAGAAATTAGAAGATCAGGACAACAAGAAGTGATCTTAATCGGTGATTTTAACTGCGGTTGCACTAACACCAGCCTTCGGACAAACACAAAGGCTAAATGAATTCCTTCACATAAACCACCTAAAACAACTAATTACGAGTCCCACAAGGACCAGCCAAACAAGCAGTTCGCTAACTTCGCTCAGCTCGATAAGCTTTTTAGTTTTTCTGAGTGTTGTTACCAATATCCCGTTTTAATTTTTTTTTTTTGAAGCATTGTATGAAGTCTTTTTCTGGTAATAAAGTTGTTGTTGTTGTTGTTGTTGTTAATTGCCCTGATCATAACAACATCTCCACACCTGATCTGGCACTTTGTCAAACTCCTTCAGTGATCATTATCCTATTTATGGTGTGATGGAGGCAAAAGCTGACAGACAGAAACATAAACTCATCACAACTAGGAAATATGACCAGAACAGAGTGGATAATTTCAACGAGGACTTAACTAGAACAATTGTATGACTTGTATGGTGGCCCATCAGTGCCATAGTATTTTATGCTGTATTTTAACATTTTTTCTCTTTTTTTAATAATTAATAATTTTTTCTTTTTTTTCTTTTTTTTTTTTTTTCATTTTTCAATATTTGGTTTATTTTCTACTTTTTTTATTGTTTTTTTTATTTATTTATTTATTTTTTTATAGCATTAACAAAAAAAACCAAACAAAAACCAGCCATGGCCTAGCAGTGCCATAGCAAAAAAAAACAAACAAACCAAAAAAAACAGCCATGGCCCAGCAGTGCCATAGCGAAAAAAAAAAAAAAAAAAAAAAAAAACAGCCATGGCCTAGGAGTGCCATAGCCCATGATGCATTGAGAAGGAGTAGTCACCAGGCTCTTGGCCTCAAACAACATGGCGGCGTGGATAAGAAACGATACGTGGAAATGTGATGAAGAGCTTAAGCGGGATTTAGAAGGATACGTGAAGCAGGCACTGAAGTGGGATGAGGTTTTGGACTTTGTTTCCAAAAAATATCTAATGTATGCTCGGAGTTTGCGTACTCTTTGTTGCCGTTTGCATTATTTTGACATAAAGTACTGAAAGTACATCGACTATGAAATAGAGCTTGATGATTTGGAAGAATCTGTGCGCAAAGAAATGAATGGTCCGGGAAATTTGTTTGGTTATCGTGCAATGACTAAAAAGATAAGAGAAATTCACGGTTAGAAAGTTCCAAGAAACCTGGTCTGGTCTACGCTATGATGGAACATGTCGATCCCAGTGGCCTTTAGGAACGAGGAGGTATCGGGCAACCAAAGCGAGCCCCAAAGGGTGTTTTTACCTCAAAGGTAAACGTAGATTAAGCGTGTTTTAAGCCTTTTCAAACTAAACTTTTAGATAATTCTGTGCAAATTTAATGACGCATTGTTTGCACCGGCCGACGTGGCATAGAGGCCCTGCCGTACGAATAGCCACTGCGTTATATCAAAGTAATGCAAACGACAACAAAGAGTATGCAAACTCCAAGCATACATTGGATATTTTTTGGAAACAAAGTCCAAAACCTCATCCCTCTTCAGTGCCTGCTTCACGTATCCTTCTAAATCCCGCTTAAGCTCTTCATCACATTTCCGGGTGGAGCGAACGCCCCCCAAGCGAACATGGACGATGAGAGACTAATATATCCGTAAGAAGGTCAAGTTGGTCACTCAGAGCAAGCGGAAATTTGGCTGCAAATAGAGATCTATTGGATGTTGAAAACAAGAGCAGTGTTTTTTAAAATAGCCTATTTTCCCTTTTCCAATATTAAACATATCTGGCAAGCTTCACGTGAGTGGTGTATCCGGTCACAACGTGACACTTGTTTTGCTGCGCAATCAATATCAACTAGCCTGCGAACGCAGACGTATTTCCGGCTGTCGCTTGTCTCCGCAAATACGTTCGCAGGCCAATATCAACCATCCTCACAGATAAAGCTCCCGCATTCTCCAGGACGAGGTCAAAAGCCCACATTGCTCACAGTTGTTTGTAAAAACTTCGGCTGGTTATAGAGAGACGTTTAAATCTCTGAGAGATCATGAAGATTGCAGCAGTGTTAATTTTCACTTGCGCCTTGGTTGTGAGCGCCGAGTGCCTTGAACGACCAGACAAATGCCTTTCTGGTGAAAAGCACAAGGAAGCGCCGTCTCCTGAAGAGTCCATGTCGGCGTGTAAAGTGTACAAAAGCGATTCCTGCTGCACGAGCGACTTCACCAAACAGCTGGCCACACCGATCAGGAAAATCGGCAATTTCTCGTGGACCCCGTGCAACAAAACATTGAGTGCCAAGTGTGAGGCGTTCATGGTAAGAGTAGAGTGCTTCTACCGCTGTTCGAACAACGCGATCTTCTGGAAGAATCCTCAGTATGAATCGTCAATATTGAAAGCCCCCGTTTGCGCGAGTTTCTGCGATGGCTGGTTCGAAGCTTGCAAAGACGACCTAACCTGCGCCAAAAACTGGGTAACCGGGTTCAACATGACCACTGGTATAAACACGTGCAAACAACCCTGTATGAATTTCAGCAATTATTACACCAGTGGCAAAGATCTTTGCGAGAATATGTGGGGAACGTCCTTTGTCTACAAGAAAACCGATTGCTTGCAGCTAAATTTAACAGATGGCAAGCCCAACCCTAATGACAAGCTGGTAGAAAAACTATTCGGAGAAAAAGGAATCAAAACCAAGAACGGGATGCCTGCCTTTACAGTTGATCTGTTCCTGGTTTATATTCTTACACTGCTGCCAGTTTTCCTGTTTTAAAAGTTACTATTAACGCATAACTACGCACCCAATAAAGAAAAGGATGATTTTAGGAAAACTTTTAGTATCTTCTTAGATATAAAGCAATATATGATTGTATCAAGTAACGCCTCACAACAGCTTTCCTGTTTTGGTTTCCATATTGCAGATTATCGTGATTATGCAACCATTGTTTTAAGAAACTCTACTCGTGGTATTTTTCTGGATTTAAAGACTTTTAATAAAAAGTAGTGAGAGCTTTCAATGCATCTGTTTATCGTTTATGTTACCAGTGGCCAAATAGATCGAAATGGACTTTGTCCTGTTTATCATTTTGATGTAACAGGACTGATTTAAGATTATGTTACGTAATCGAAAACAATGTTTTGGCTAGCAACTGTATAAGTTGTGAATTTTTCGCGATAACAACTTTATTGACTTATAGCAGAAATAAAAGAAAGAACACAGGGCACAGGGGCCGAGTCAAGTTTGTCCGCAATTCAAAATATCTACCGTGCAAAACGACGTTGGAAGCGATCTTGTAAGCGTATGTGACCCAGCGCCGTCATGCAGCGTCATGTTTACAGATCGTCGCGTCTGGTGATATCGTATTCTTCAATGGTCACCTGGGGCGAATTTAAATCGTCGCCCGAAGGTCGACGATTTTTTTCTTCTTAGATATAAAGCACGAGGCACGAAGTGCCGAGAATAAAAAGAGACAAGGGACGAAACATTATTCCACGTGATAGGCTCGATGTGGCCCGAAGCATACTGGTGGCGGAAACGGAAGTCGCGTGTAGATCCATGCTGTGATAGATGAAATCAACCGTTACTAATCCGAAGTTCAAAACAACAGCTGATCTTTCGACCGGCGCGGCGCGGCGGTAAGATTCAAAAGATGAAAGTTTCGCATTGTACTGGCCCTGAAGACGACTAGCTCTGCTAGTTGAAATATTGGCCAATAAATTTTGCCCTTTTGCCGTAGTACCAGCCTTGCAATCAATTTGGTTTTATTCAAAAGATGAATAGTACTCTCCAGGGAAAGAGCAATTTACCAGACGAGAATCAACGCGATCAGAAGAAATTGAAAGTGGAAAACAAGGTTTTCTTTTCAAAGTGGTAAGTTATTTTGAAACACACTCTGAAAGCTATCTCTTTCTTACTGATGGTCTCCGGTAACGTAACGTAACGCCCACAGACATTGCGTTCTGCGAAACAAAATGCAAATAGCGGCAACAAACTTAACACATGAGCTACGCATGGTTTGAAAAATAATCTAAAATTTACTTGACATTTCGCATGCTACAGCAAGCATCTTCAGAAGTGACGGTTACAAAAAAAACGAAAGATTTTAAATCTAAAAATACAAAGCGAGGTACTGGTAACTAATTAAACAATAATGAAACAAAAGATGAGAGCTAATAGGGCCACCGTGCACCTTTTCACTGCCAACATTGTCATTAAGGGTGAGTTTTAAGTCCCGTATAAACAATGTTTCTTTTATGTTGCAATGTAAATCACAACGTCCATGGTCCCATTTGATGTTGTGGCCGGCGCCGGTGGAGATTGCGTGATCAGCAACAGCGGAGGCGTGACCCACTTGCGTAAGAGCTTTAGAATGCTCAACCTTTCTGTCATGCAGTCGTCGCTTTGTCTTGCCCGTATAGAAAGCGTCACAATCCCAGCAACTGGCTCTGACTATTTTAACAACCAGTTTCAAGCCGAGTCATTGTTTCCACGGTCCCGCCGCCCGTTATTGCCTCTATTTTTTGCCCTCGCGTCAACGAATTCGCCAGCTATATAAAATTGCTTATTTGCCGAATTTTTTTTTTGCGGTAATGTGGTGTTCAGCAACCCCCAATGTCCCCCTCAAAATTCGATGAACATGGCTAAGACGAACGTCAGTTAATGTATTTATTAAAACCAAAAAAATAGCAAAAGTCTGAGCGTTTCGTTTATTAAAATACAAACCAAAATTCTAGCAATTTGACCCAATGTTCTACTTCTAAGAGAGTTTATTACTCTTCAGGAGGTCACTAGTGTTCTCATAAACTGTTTCCTCAACTGAGTACAAACACAAGTCCTTGTAATTCTGACATTGCTGATGATTTAAAAAAAGCTGAAAGGTAAAAGTTTAATCACTGTTTAATTTTACATATCAAAGTAATCTAAAAGACCAACGAAAGATGCTTATGATCAAAGAAGGGACAGCTAGTTAATCCGCAGTTTGGTTTCAGTGGTCGCCTATAAACAAAAGGCAAACAACTTCCCTATGAAGTTTATAATCAACTTCAGAGGGAAAGAAACAGATAACTGCTTTTATAACTAGAACGTGTTTCTTGCTGCAAAGTTGTGATGCTGTCACTAATAAATTGGAACGTTCACATATCATAGTCATGCAAATTGCTCCTAGAGGTTAGTGCCATTCATGCTCTCGGTTGAAGTTCAAGTAAAATTTGATTTCAAAATACCCCGATACTCAGTTAAAATACTATTTAAAACGAAAGGAAAAAGGACAATATATGACGAATACTGATCGATAAGCGGGAAGCATAAAGCTCTGACCAAACGGTAACGCAGGTTTACGCAAGTACATGTAGTCACAAGTTGAACTTGAGTACAGGAGCGCGCGTTGGGAGGCCAAACGGACTCACAACTACACGCAAGTTCAAGCAAGCTGTCATGGGCTCTAATTAAGTATTTGAAGTAAACAACAAGACTTGCGTTGGGTGGCCAAACGGTGAGAAACTTGCATTGACTCTGCGTTGACTTGCGTGCAAATTTAATCTCGATCTAAACTGAACCGAAGTCATAGCAAGTCAACGTACGTACGCAAGGGCACGCTAGTCCTGGCCAAATGGAGACCCAAGTAGACGCAAGATGAAAACCTGCGTCTACATCGAAGTAGAAGTTGGAGGATATCGAATTGAAAGACTTGATCGAAATCGCCATGGTGGGGGAATTTGTTTATATATCGCAGAAGGAATTAAATACAAGCGTAGGGCAGATTTAGAAACACAAGAATCCGAAATCCTCTGGATCGATGCAAAGATAGGTCACACTAAATTAATTTTTGGCTGTGTCTATCGACCACCAAACAACCATCTTGATATCTTCGACCATCTTGAAGACTCAATCAGAGAAATTAGAAGATCAGGACAACAAGAAGTGATCTTAATCGGTGATTTTAACTGCGGTTGCACTAACACCAGCCTTCGACAAACACAAAGGCTAAATGAATTCCTTCACATAAACCACCTAAAACAACTAATTACGAGTCCCACAAGGACCAGCCAAACAAGCAGTTCGCTAACTTCGCTCAGCTCGATAAGCTTTTTAGTTTTTCTGAGTGTTGTTACCAATATCCTGTTTTAATTTATTTTTTTTTGAAGCATTGTATGAAGTCTTTTTCTGGTAATAAAGTTGTTGTTGTTGTTGTTGTTGTTAATTGCCCTGATCATAACAACATCTCCACACCTGATCTGGCACTTTGTCAAACTCCTTCAGTGATCATTATCCTATTTATGGTGTGATGGAGGCAAAAGCTGACAGACAGAAACATAAACTCATCACAACTAGGAAATATGACCAGAACAGAGTGGATAATTTCAACGAGGACTTAACTAGAACAATTGTATGACTTGTATGGTGGCCCATCAGTGCCATAGTATTTTATGCTGTATTTTAACATTTTTTCTCTTTTTTTAATAATTAATAATTTTTTCTTTTTTTTCTTTTTTTTTATTTTTCAATATTTGGTTTATTTTCTACTTTTTTTATTGTTTTTTTTTTTTTTTATTTATTTATTTTTTTATAGCATTAACAAAAAAAACCAAACAAAAACCAGCCATGGCCTAGCAGTGCCATAGCAAAAAAAACAAACAAACCAAAAAAAACAGCCATGGCCCAGCAGTGCCATAGCGAAAAAAAAAAAAAAAAAAAAAAAACAGCCATGGCCTAGGAGTGCCATAGCCCATGATGCATTGAGAAGGAGTAGTCACCAGGCTCTTGGCCTCAAACAACATGGCGGCGTGGATAAGAAACGATACGTGGAAATGTGATGAAGAGCTTAAGCGGGATTTAGAAGGATACGTGAAGCAGGCACTGAAGTGGGATGAGGTTTTGGACTTTGTTTCCAAAAAATATCTAATGTATGCTTGGAGTTTGCGTACTCTTTGTTGCCGTTTGCATTATTTTGACATAAAGTACTGAAAGTACATCGACTATGAAATAGAGCTTGATGATTTGGAAGAATCTGTGCGCAAAGAAATGAATGGTCCGGGAAATTTGTTTGGTTATCGTGCAATGACTAAAAAGATAAGAGAAATTCACGGTTAGAAAGTTCCAAGAAACCTGGTCTGGTCTACGCTATGATGGAACATGTCGATCCCAGTGGCCTTTAGGAACGAGGAGGTATCGGGCAACCAAAGCGAGCCCCAAAGGGTGTTTTTACCTCAAAGATAAACGTAGATTAAGCGTGTTTTAAGCCTTTTCAGACTAAACTTTTAGATAATTCTGTGCAAATTTAATGACGCATTGTTTGCACCGGCCGACGTGGCATAGAGGCCCTGCCGTACGAATAGCCACTGCGTTATATCAAAGTAATGCAAACGACAACAAAGAGTATGCAAACTCCAAGTATACATTGGATATTTTTTGGAAACAAAGTCCAAAACCTCATCCCACTTCAGTGCCTGCTTCACGTATCCTTCTAAATCCCGCTTAAGCTCTTCATCACATTTCCACGTATCGTTTCTTATCCACGCCGCCATGTTGTTTGAGGCCAAGAGCCTGGTGACTACTCCTTCTCAATGCATCATGGGCTATGGCACTCCCAGGCCATGGCTGTTTTTTTTTTTTCGCTATGGCACTGCTGGGCCATGGCTGTTTTTTTTTTTTTTTTTTTTTTTTTTGCTATGGCACTGCTAGGCCATGGCTGGTTTTTTTTTTTGTTAATGCTATAAAAAAAAAATAAAAAATAAAAAAAGTAAAAAATAAACCAAATATTGGAAAATAAAAAAAAAAGAAAAAAAATTATTAAAAAAAAGAGAAAAAATGTTAAAATACAGCATAAAATACTATGGCACTGATGGGCCACCATACAATTGCTACTAATTCCTTTCAAACCGTAAACGAACCAGGAAATGGCACTAACAGTAGGTGGAAAAATGCAATATCTATTTTACAGGAACTTATGGAGAAACACTTCCCAAAAACCACAAAGCGAATAAGGCACAAAACCCATCCATGGCTAGACACTGATACCCTTAGACTCATGAGGAAAAGGGACAAAATACATAAACAAGCAGTTAACTCCAACGACGACCAATTATGGGCACAATATAGAAAGCTCCGGAACCAAAGCACTTTAATACTAAGAAAGCAAAGAAAACAATATTTTAAATCAACACTGGAAGCAAAAGGGCGAGACCCCAAAGCCTTCTGGAAGATCCTCCACACAGTTCTACCAGGAAAAACTAAATCCCAGGCAAACATCAACAAGCTAATTGTAAACGACACTGAAATAACCGAATCCAAACAACTGGCTAATACACTCAATGACTATTTTATTACTGTTGCACCAAATCTTCTACAGCCTGATCACCAAGCTGAACAAGACTACATCCAACATGCCAATAACGACATCGACATCTCAAGAACACCTGAACCCCAGAAGACTAGCAGTCATTTCAGCTTCAGAAAGCTAACAGTAAATGAAGTCTTTACAGCACTCAAAACAACAAATCCATCTAAAGCAACGGGTGCTGACGATATACCAGCCAAAATACTAAAGGCTGCTGCTAGCCCACTTTCTGAACTATTTACACCACTGATGAACCTCTCCTCTGAATCCGGGGTATTCCCGAACATATCAAAAATTGCAAGAATCCTACCGAAATTCAAAGGTGGCACACAAACTGACAAGGAGAACTACAGACCAATTTCCATCTTACCTGCAGTCTCAAAAATCCATGAACGTCTTGTTAACGAACAACTACAAGAATTTGCCAGGGAAAATGGCCTCATCACACCAGATCAATTTGCCTATTCGAAGAACTCTTCAACCACTATTGCACTACTCAGAGTGGTAGACGAATGGAAATGGGCAATGGAAAATAAGCAAATTACATCTGCTGTGTTCCTAGACCTACGGAAAGCCTTCGATGTCATTGACCACTCACTCCTACTCCAAAAACTCAGAGACAATGGAATCACGGGGACCGAGCACACATGGTTTCAGAGCTACCTTACTGACAGGAGACAGTTTGTTCAGTGTAATGGGGTCAACTCCAACGAGAGGACCATCACCCATGGAGTTCCTCAAGGATCCGTTCTCGGCCCGACCCTCTTTTGTATTCACATCAACGGTTTAATATCAACTACCCCAAATAGCTCCATGTTCCTCTATGCTGACGACACTGAAGTACATCACTCCAGCAGTACCCTTGAAGATGCAATCGCAAAAACAAATCACAACCTACAGAACATTTCTACATGGCTTCAGAGAAACAATTTAATTCCAAATGCAAAGAAAACGGAAGCCATGGTCCTAGCAACAAAGAAGCCCACATCATGTGTTGAAATCTACCTAAACAACGATAAACTAAACGTAACAGACACTTTCAGATACCTGGGAGTGACTGTCGACAGCCACCTAACCTGGGAACCCCACATAACGGAACTAATCAAAAGAGTCTCACCTAAATTAGCACTTCTAGGCAGACTCGCAGGATTCTTAGAACGTAAGATACTCCTAAGGATCTACAAACAAACAATTCTTCCAGTGATTGACTACGGATGCATTATATGGCATGAAAGTAATAAGTCTCTGTCCGACAAACTAGAAAAACTACAAAACCAAGCCATGAGAGTAATTCTCAAGACCAATAGAACTACCTGTACACAACATATGAGAAACAACCTGGGACTACTAACACTATATAACAGGCGAAGATTTCTTCGATTTATTTATATTTTTAAAATTGTAAATGAGCAAAATTGTCCAAAGCAATTAGAAGGTTATTTTACCAGTAGAAGCGAACTCCACGGCAAAGCATTACGGAACAGTGGCATTATCGACCTACCCCGAGCCAAAACCCTATCGGGAAGAAGAACATTCAAACATGCTGGGGCAAGTGACTGGAACTCGCTACCTACAGAACTAAGAAAACAAACTAAACTATCTTCTTTTAAACTACAACTCTTTAAACATCTGAAAGAAACTGACATTAAGAATCATAAATGCTCAGTCTAATTTTTTATACCATTGCGTGCTGATATATTTTAAAAGTAGATTTTAGGTAAATTATGTATTGAAATTTTAATTTAGATTTTAGTACTGGACATCTTGTTAAGACCAGCATTTTTATAAATGCTGATAGATTTTACTCCAGGATAAATAAAGCTTTTATTATTATTATTATTATTATTATTATTATTATTATTATTATTATTATTATTATTATTATTATTATTATTATTACTTGCGCCTCGTTTGGCCGGTCCTTAAAAGGGACCGATTCCTCGCTACTTGTACAAACTCGGGTAATTTCTTGCGCAAAACATTTTTCTTCTAATTCGAAAATGTGATACCGGCATCGAGTTCAAGTACCTTTCCCTTGTAAATCGATATCAATGTAACTTTCATCCCCAGATTTCCCTTGTTACTCTATTTTTTTTATTTTTTATTTTTTTTGCCCTGATTTTGAAATATCTCGCTGTTTGGTAAAACTAGCCTGTCACAACTAAATAGTTTCGATTGTCTTCTTAACTGTAAGTGGTAAGGGGGAGTCTGCCTTGCTTCTGACGTTAACAGCTTTTTTTAACAGTTAACAAGACGCCCGTTGGCCGTTTCCGCGGGATGGGAATGACTTTTCACGGTCACATTCTGTTTAAAATGTACAAATAAATGGAAATGAAAGTACAAGTACTCAATAAGGTAATTTAAAAGACGCCAGAGTCACAACATGAAACGTATGCGCTAACGTGACTTTGGCCAACGAGGGGTGTTGTGTTACAAAGATGCGATTTACATAAAATCCGGGATAAATTGCCAAGGCTAATCAACAAATGACCTTTATCGGTTTTTACAATTATCAACAGGGCGATCGATGAGAACTCGATCTTGTTTGACGCACGCCTTTTAACCTGTCACTGGCGTAATAGTTGAGAATTAAGTTACATCCAAACTGTAAACAATAGACAATTACTTCTTTTGTTATGTATTCAGTCGCCATGAGCTGTGAAAATCTTGAAAACTTCCACTCCCGCTCACTGATCAGCTCTTATTACGGTTTTTAAAAATATTGTGAATGAAATCGGACGTTGCCGACGGGAGCTTTTGAAGTGAATTTATAGTCGCTGTTCATAATACTTTGGACGAGATCTCAGTGAACATGCTACCACGGGAAACAAACACATTGCTCCGTGAGAAACCAGTATCTTCTGCAATCAATCAATCGACATGCACGCTTGTGACTACAAACTCCATCGAAATAAATCGATTTGTAGAAAGCGCGGTTTCCGCAGTTTCTACAATAAATCCAAACGTACGTGCCCTCACTTACTTTGAGAGAGCATACATTGCTAAATTACCAAGGCTAATCAGCAAAATGGCTCAGCTATCGGTTTTTATAATTACCTTGTCTGCCTTTTCTTGACATGTAACTGAACGTGTTCGAAGCAGCAAGAGTTTCTTTTACTACATTGAAAACGTATAAAATTTACCGTTTAGTGAACAAAATCGTACGTTGCCAGCGATGGTTAGAAAAATTATCGAGCATACCTTAGGTCTTAGGTGAAATCTCAAATCGACGAGAGTTTTCGATAGATTTTACCGCACAACATCGAACTCATGGAACTCATCGAACACATCGAACCACATCGAACCACATCGAACACATCGAACCACATCGAACACATCGAACGCATCAAAACGATCAAGCCGAATTTAATACGCGACTCATCCCGCGTAATAAACTCTACTTACTTTGTGATTTATTTAACCTGATGTTTATGGTATGGTATGACATATCCTGTGTAGCAAGCGGTTTTGTTGTTCGAAACTAACCACAAGCAAACTGAAGTGAAAATAAAGAGTGCTTCTAAGCTAATTTATTTAAAGGCAAACCGTGGTTCAATAGATCTATATATTTTTCAGAAAAACCACCCTGACTCACTGACCCATGGCGATCTCATATATGATATGGACGTACATAAATTAAGCGATATTGCGTGACGAATCCCATAAAAATACTATTTTGTAACTGCACAACAGTCAGCTTAACATGGCGTCGTCG
Organism: Meandrina meandrites; assembly: GCA_963693305.1. Classification (NCBI taxonomy): domain Eukaryota; kingdom Metazoa; phylum Cnidaria; class Anthozoa; order Scleractinia; family Meandrinidae; genus Meandrina; species Meandrina meandrites. The sequence continues at coordinate 27,591,514 of OY855906.1, forward strand.
TTGCTTGCCACGATTTACACTTCTCTTAGCGTTGGAAATGTTCTTCTGCTGCTTCTTCTGCTGCTGATGTTACATTACCTGATGGTGCTTTACGAGTTCAGGAACATGCCGCCTGGTCCGCGTTTAACGACTCTCCCTGTTTTCGGGAACGTGTTTTCCCTCGACGCCAAGGCGGAGAACCTTAGCGACACTTTCCAAAGGTCAGTTCAGTATAACACACCGCCGTTTTGATCATTCGCATTGATTACGTAAACAAGACTTTCAGACCCTTTCATAATGAAGACGTTGGGCTGCGAAGCAGCAGCTGTTTTAGAAGCCAAGTGGACTTTCTTTATTACATCGGCGACTTAAACCCAAGGTCACCCATAGGCTGCTTTCATTTTTCGCTTTCTGATACGGCATATTTTATCTTCCTGTCAAACATCAAAGTAAACGTAAGCCCAGTGTCGATGAACCATATCAGTTAGGATTGAAGCATCCTTTACTCTATGCTCTTACTGATTGCGTGGCCTCTTTCTTTCCACTTTACTTTCAGCCTAAGAAATAGATATGGTCGTATTTTCTCTCTGAAACTTGGCAGCTACAAACTCGTTATGGCGTCATCTCCTGAGGCTGTTTATGAGATGTTAGTAAAGAAATCTGTTGATTACGCCGGAAGACAACTAACGTATTCTTTGTACAGTCAAAGTCTCGGTGGGTAACTGAAGTATTTGCATTAATAGGGCGCATTGTTACAGGGGCAGGTACAAGGGGAAAGAATTTGCATAGCTGCAGACAAAAGCAAAGGCGAATGCAAATTAAATGGCACAAGCAATCTACGGGCAAACAAAAGGAGAAGCTGAGGCATGTAACCATATAACGTAAGCACCAAAAGTGAGGACGTGCACCGAGCAGTGCAGTTAAAATAACCCTGAACACGAAATTACACTATATATAGCCAATTGTAGTCAATTTATAATAACGACTGACGTAGCAAAACTTAATTGAGCTCCGACCAATCGAAGCCAGTTGTTATTGGTTTGGAGTGCATATTGAAAGAATATTATTTCTATAGCTAAACATCACACCTTATTGCATGACAGACGAGTCAGCTCTTACAAGCTTCTCCTTTTGAATTACAGGAGGCAAGAGTACCATCATTGGCAATTATGGTCCTACCTGGAGGTTTCAACGCAAACTCTTTACTGCAGCTTTGCGCCAGTACCTCTCTGACATACCCCTCATTGAAAGACGTGTCTCGACTCAGGCAGAAAAGCTGGTGCAGTTCATGGAGGAACAGGGCGGAAAACCTTTTAATCCCGCAGATTGCTTGATGCGCAGCGTTGCTAATGTTGTTTGTGGAATCACTTACGGAGAGGAAAGCAGCGCAACCAATTCAGATTTGGACAGGCTTTTGAAACTAAACGCAGACTTTGTGGCTAATGATGATCTTACGTTAGTAATCCTCTTAGATTTTTTCCCGTGGGCACGTTATCTCTTCAGAAACGCCTACGATCGCAATCTCCAGCCGTTTGTAAAAATACATGATATCAATCGCAAAATCTTCCGTCAAAGAGAAAACAACTTCGATCCGGGCGAGCAAGTTCAAGATCTGATCACAGGTCTCCTTCATGCAAAACATGAAGCCCAATGCGACAGTGATGAAGGAAGATCCGTCCACCTTTCAGATGACCATTTTGTAATGACTATCGAAGACATGTCTCTCGCCGGCTACGAAACTACAAGTACCACTTTAAGATGGCTCATCTCCTTCTTGGTCAAGTATCCAAACTACCAAGAGAATCTCCAGTGCGAGTTAGATGAGGTAGTTGGCAAGCGGTCTCCCTCCCTGGAAGATCGCGCCAATCTCCCCCTCGTCCAAGCAACGATCATAGAAACCCTAAGGCTTGCGAACACGGTGCCCAATGCAGTGCCTCATGTCACGATGACTGATACCACGCTGTGTGGTTTCCGCGTCCCGAAAGATACGATCGTCTTTGCCGATACGCAGTCTATTCATCTAGATCCCGAATGCTGGGAAAACCCCACAGAGTTTAACCCGTACCGTCATATTGGTAAAGACGGCAGCCTGATCACCAACCAAGCCAACTTCTATCCATTCGGTGCTGGACGCCGGGTCTGCGCCGGCGAAGCTCTGGCCAAGGTTGAGCTGTTCTTGTTTGTCTCTTGGATGTTTCAAAAGTTTACCTTTGTGGGAAAAGATGGTCACCCACCTCGGCCAAAAGGCGCCCTCATCCAGTTTCCTTCTGCTTACAACATATGTGCTATTAAACGAGAATAAAATGGCACAATCGCTGCTTTTTTCGAGTGAATATTTTAACATTTTTTATTCAAGTGAGGTTGTTAGGTTACCCACGAGTTTTTGATATGCGCAAATAATCTGTTATAGATCCAGACGGGGGGGGGGGGGGGGGGGGGGGAAGTGCCCGCGGTGACTTTCAACGTTTATAACTTTTTCAAGATTCAACCAAACGCTGCCAAACTTTACGAGTTTTTCTAAAATTTATCTGGGAATAAATTGGTAGTATAGGTTGTTGTGTCTGGAACTTGACGTTACCATGGCAACGTCATTTTGACAGACATGTTTTTCCAAATTTGTAATTTTTGTGTTTCCATTAATAAATATTAACTTTAATTCAACTATTTTCACCTCTTTTAGGTCTTTTTTTGCACTGTTTTATAGATTTTGAGTATTTTTCGGTAATTTTGAGCGGTTTTCTGACGTTTTGGAAAAATTTTGAAATCCAAGATGGATTGATGTTTTGACATCATGATGTAATTGTCACGTGATGTAACGTCATCACCGCACGTGACGTATATAAAAAGATAGATTTTTGGACATACTATATATCCTGTAAGTTTTATTGCGATTGCTTAAATATTCTGGAAGTTACAGAGGGGGGGGGGGGGGGGGGGGAATCCGCCCCCCCCCCTCCCGGTCTGAAAAGATCCAAAAAAGCCTGGTCTGAATAGGGTTAAGACAATGGACACAGGTTTGCTGGAAACGGGAAGAGCTGATAGTGGTCATTGTCAGTTTTTTGTTGTGTGTCATATTAAAACGATTTTTCATGGTTTACGTAATTTATTACATGCTGTGAACTACCTTGCAGTATTTCGGCTAAAGCAATGTTTCGTTTTAATGTAATTAAACCATATCATACACTCGCTGACGAAAGGCTGTTTAGTAAGTGAGATATGGTTGTTTCAACGGTACAACCGTCATCATGCATTTAAAACGATAGTAAAATATTATTAAAACAAACAAACAAATTTCTTGCGCATGAGACAATGGAAGATAGGTGCAAAAACATGTATATAATTTAGTTCTTAAATGTATTAATGGAAAGGTGCCTCAGTTTTTTAAAAACTATTTTATTTTTAATCAAGATGTAACGCGTAGACAGACAAGACAAAGTAGCCTTCTCCATTTGCCAAGAGTGCGCACTGAGGCGGCAAAGAAGTCTTTTTATTACTCTGGAGCTCAAATTTTTAATTATTTTTATAACATGTAAATTATAAATTTTCTATTTCAAATTGTATGTATAATTGTATCTCTTGTCGTTGATTTTTATATTTAATCTTTTTAATCTACTTTTTATCAAATGTTTTTAAAGTGTTGTAGGGTTTAGGAGTTTAATGTATTTTTCCTTTTAGTATTAGTTTTAGCAGGGCCTCTGTTGATAACAGTTTTAATTGTAAAGTTGAAAGAGTTACCCTGATGAAATAAAGGTTTACTTACTTAATGACGAAACAACCGTGGAATGTTTTTCTTTATCTGCGTACTTTCGCTACATTTAGTGCATTTCTTGATTCCTGATTAGTCAAGACTGATTATCTAGCCATGTTCTACCCTAGTCCCCGTTTTAATGCCAATTATTTTATGGGATAAACTGGGGGTGCGTGACGTTTGATGCGTGAGACATTTTGTTTTATCATCTGCAATCCGATAACACTTGTTTGTTTTACTCGGAGAACGATGTCTTACTATTAAACTATGTTTTTAATTTCAGGGCATCATAGCAGTCGGTCTTATACTTTGAAGAAATGCACTGATTAGAAAAACACCTTTCCCCCTCTTGTAACTAATGATTTCAATTTCACCCCATTTTCTTCTAAACTTGGTCTCGACACTTTTCAGTAAAACTTACATCTAGTATAAGGATTTTATTAAGACAGTAAGAAATCTTTTTCACACATTTTATTGAGGGAGTTGTAAATAGTCGTGATTCGAGTTGTCTCAGACAAATTTCTCACGTTTTATTTCAAACTCCTTCACATGGGCCTCTCTTCCAATGTATCACAGAAACGTACGTACTCGACACAATCAATCAATCAATCAATCAATCAATCAATCAATCAATCAATCAATCAATCAATCAATCAATCAATCAACCAACCAACCAACCAACCAACCAACCAACCAACCAACCAACCAACCAACCAACCAACCAACCAACCAACCAACCAACTGATCGATGTTTATTTGCCACATTCAATACTTTTAAAAGTAGTGTAACTTACTACTATATTTAGGAGCTTTTTGGGCTCACAAGAAGAACTCCTATTACAAAGATTTGTTGATTATCTAATCTTAATTTTGCTGGATCAAATTCAAATTGGGTAACTAGAACGCTTTTCAACGCTATCTCTCTCAAGTCTTCAACAGAAAAAAAGAAGATTATAGAAACAGATCAGAAATTCGACAAACTGCAAACTGGGTTGTGTGTATAAAATACTCTTCAGCTTTCTTTTAAGACCTCTTTTAATTTTCATGCCTTTAGTAGTTTTGGCAAATTATAAAGGTCTATCCGTCTGGACTATTGCTAACTACATTTTGCAACTTGAGTGCTTTTTCTCCCTTATAGACCTCGCCTGATGCAGAGGAGAGATCATGTAATGTCGCGTGACCACTAGACATTTGCCCTGCGTGACGTAAATTTAATAAAACACGCTTCTTTCATCCACTTTGTCAACATAGATGAATGCGAAACATGGCGTCGTCGATGCTTGCTACGATTTACAATTCTCTTAGCGTTGGAAATGTTCTTCTGCTGTTTCTTCTGCTGCTAATGTTACATTACCTGATTGTGCTCTACGAGTTCAGGAGCATGCCGCCTGGTCCGCGTTTAACGACTCTCCCTGTTTTAGGGAACGTGTTTTCCCTCGATTTCTCTAAGATGGAGAAACTTACCGACGCTTTCCAAAGGTCAGTAAAGTTAAACGGTGCAATTCTGATCAGGTTAAGTGTAGTGTTCTATTGGTGAATGTGTTTTTTTTTTCAAGTTGAATTCGGTTACGTAGAACATTTTGCAACGGGTGAAATTCATCCTCGCCCGATTTTTAATTCAAGTAATAATGTTAGAAACAACAATTCGTATAATCCGCATAATAAGGCATCTTGAAGTTCGTGACACGATGAAATGAATTTGGTCAACTGCTCAAAGACCTCTGAGACCTTTGCTAGCCTCTTCTAACAGGGGTAATGCACATGAATGCAACTGCTTTTAAGTATTGTTGTCAGAGGGCTAAACCAGCTACTAAAGCAGCTTCTTCCAATTCAATATACATGTATTCAATTCGTAATCGAAAGCAACTATGTCGTAATTTATGCGGCCTATCCAGTGGCCGTCAGCTCCACTCAATACAATGCACAGTCATGTTTTTCAAAGTCAATATGTATCGAAGCCAGGGTCACATTCCAGGCTTTATTCTTTCACTCCGTACGTTGCTGGACACTAACGAGCATAAAAAGACTTTATTCGAAATAGCTAGCACCCGTCAGCATGTTCAAGCCCATCACGACACAAACGTAACACGAGACAACTAGATTGACCTCTGTTTCTTTAATTCCCATCGATAAAATCTTTGAAAATCTGTTAATCACATTTTTAACATTTTTTCGGAGCCTCGTAAGAAACACAAGATGTCCCCAGCGTTTAAAATTAACCCCATATATTGTCACCAGCGTTTAAAATCAATGACAAAAACATTTTGTGGAGAAAGAACACATGCGATGTCCCGCCAATTTACAATAAATAGTAATTGTTACTACGTTACCTTGCCACTTTGTTATTTTATGTGAGGTCACACACGAAATACTACCCTGCCCCAAAGCTACCCACACCCAACCCCGTTCCCAGGGCCTCTCTCCTTTTCCTCCAAAAGGAGAGAGAGTCTGGGAATGAGATTGACTCCCACACTCTCCCCATACTCTCGTGTTCCTCGCGTACGTCCAAAATGGTCGTCGATCGCGTGACTGGTGTTTCAGAGTGTTAACAGATGGTTTTCACGTGACGTCACGGCGGCCATGTTGGTGGACCACTTCCCTTCTTTGGGAACTTAATTCTATTTTGAAAGATAGAATCAATCAATCAATCAATCAATCAATCAATCAATCAGTCAAACCTTATTTAAAGGGGATAACATCTAACAGTTAAACAAAACAACTAATGAACTTGTGGCCCACATTGCAGGAATTAAAAATCTATTGTAAACAATAATCTTATTAGAAAAAAATCCTAATGATAACAGCTTTTATTTATGCACGATAATGTGTTGCCGCATAGCTGATGTGCTGGTGTCTTTTACAAACGACTACGTCTTTGACAGTTTTCATTCAGTTTTATTACAAATGTTGGGGAATGCAGATTTCAGCAATGATTGATCTCCTAGGATTAAAACGACTTATTTAAACCTTGCTGTTGATTTTGTGGCCTGTTTCCTTGCGTTTGCAGTCTTATAAAGCGGTACGGCCGTATATTTTCCATGAAAATTGGAAGTTACAAGTTCGTCATGGTGTCAACCCCTGAGGCTGTTAATGAGATGTTAGTAAAGAAATCGGCTGATTTTGCCGGAAGACCACAAACTTATATTTTTTATACCCAAAGCTTAGGTAAGTTAGTTAATTGTTAATTGTAGCGCACTTATATATTCAGCAGAAGGAACTTTTCTTTAACTTCTGGCAAAAGCGCAGGCATAAGCATGATCAGAGGAAGTGGCAATGAACGGGCAAGAACGGCCGCAGACACGGACACAATCATAGGTACAGGCACAGGGACAAACACGAACACAGACACAAGAACAGCCATAGGCACAGGCACAGGGGCAAACACGAACACAGACACAAGAACAGCCATAGGCACAGGCACACGGGCAAACACGAACACAGACACAGGCACAGTCATAGGTACAGGTACAGGGGGACACAGACACAGCCATAGGTACAGGCACAGGGGCAAGCATGGACACGGACACAGGCACGGTCATGTAGGTACAGGCACAGGGGAAACACTAACACAGACACAGGCACAGTCATCGGTACAGGCACAGGAGGACACAGACACAGACACAGTCATACGTACAGGCAAAGGGGCAAGCATGAACGAAGACACAGGCACAGTCATCGGTACAGGCACAGGGGGACACAGACAAAGTCATACGTACAGCCATAGGCACAGGAACAGGGACAAGCATGGACACAGACACAGTCATAGGTACAGGCAGAGGGGCAAGCATGGACACAGCTACAAGCACTTGCGGTGATGTTTTTCTTTATTTCACTGATAGCACAAGCATAACAAATGAGGATCATGAAACTCTGCGTTCGTCACCGAAATCACTTCTCATAGTTGTTGCTAATCACTTCATTGAGCGAGAAAGAGGCCATACCTGTGTATATTTAAACTTAAGGAGGAAAAAGCTCCTGTAGGAACTAGCTAAGTGAAATCAGTCTACTCTTGCTGACGCTTTAATTATATCGAGATGAAAGCCCGTGAAGAGAACGAGGATACTTGATACCCTAATGAACAGCACTCTGGGTAACACTCAAGCTTCATAGATAAGAGCTACAGAATTTAATGACTCTAAAGACATCTCCATTCTATATATAAATAGAAGGATTCCATGCATTGAAGATCTAAACTTTCAACAAAGTATGACGGCGCGTAGTGTTTTCTTAAAGGCTCTGAAAGATACCTTGCGAGGAATAGCGATACCAAAATCCGCAAAATACTGGAGTACCCTTCCACATCTTTTCACTAAGCTGTGAGTCTACTTCATATTTCACGGAAGGGTTTGTGAATTGATCGTCTTTCTAGGACTATATACACTAAACCCATCTTACACTTTGGGACACAATTATTCACATTCTTTTTTTTTTCCAAATAACAGGAGGTAAGGATATCACCTTAGGAAACTATAGTCCTGAATGGAAGTTTCAGCGCAAACTCTTCACAGCAGCCTTGCGCCAGTACCTCTCGGATATTCCTCTCATCGAAAGGCGGGTCTCAGCCCAGGCCGAGAAACTAGTGCAGTTCATGGAAGACCAGGCTGGAAAACCATTTGATCCCGGATACAGCTTGATGCAAGCTGTTGCTAATGTCATATGTGGAATCACTTTTGGAGAAGGCGAAGACACGGCCAACCCAGATTTGGAGAGACTTTTGAAACTAAACGCGCACGTCATAGCAAACGCCGATGACGCTCAGCTGACAACTATCTTAGATTTCTTCCCGTGGGCCCGTTACCTGCCACTTAAGGTCTTTGGTCGCTATCTGCAGCCTATCTTTGAGATACACGATATCGCACGCAAATTCTTTAGAAAGTCAGAAAACAACTTTGACCCGTCGGCGCCCGTAAATGACTTTATTTCAAGTCTCCTTCATGCGAAGCAACAAGCCGAAAGTGAAAGCGACGAGGGAAGAGTTATCCGCCTTTCAGAAGACTACTTTGTTATCACCATCGAAGACATGTTTCTTGCCGGTTACGAAACCACAAGCACCACGCTGAAATGGGTCATCGCCTTCTTGGTTAACAATCCAAAGTTGCAAGAGGACCTTCAGTGCGAGTTAGATGAAGTACTTGCCGGACGGAAGCCGTCCCTGAATGATCGCCCCAATCTTCCACTCATCCAAGCAACGATCATAGAAACGCTACGAATTGCAAATATTCTGCCCCTGGCAGTGCCTCATTACACGCTGACCGACACCACACTGTGTGGCTACCGTGTACCTAAAGATACGTACGTCTTGGCCAACACGGGGTCTATTCACCTAGATCCAAAATGCTGGGAAAATCCCACCGAGTTCAATCCGTATCGTCATATTGACAAGGAAGGCAAACTGGTCACCAATCAAGGCAACTTCTACCCTTTTGGAGCTGGACGGCGGGTGTGCGCAGGCGAAGCCCTGGCCAAAATTGAGCTGTTCCTGTTCATTTCGTGGATGGTTCAAAAGTTCACTTTTGTTGGAGAGGGTGGTCATCCGCCAAAAACGTTGGGAGGTTTTATTCAGTTTCCTTCTGCTTACAAAATACGTGCTATCAGGCGACAGTAAAGTATAATGTAACGAATTTAGCTTTTCCTAAGTGATTATTTTGAGATTAAGTCAAGACAGTAACATTAATTGATGTGGCATACTGTTGGAGCAACTTTACCCTTATCAACAAAAGGCTATTAGGTTTTCCAATCATTTTGTCGTTATAAAGCTCAAAAGTAGAGTAATGTCCAGGATTGAACGCAGCAACGAAAATTACAAAATTTCGTATCCTTCGAAAATGACGAAAAATCGCAAGAGGGTCGACAAAAATGACGAAATTTATTCGCGAGCTGAAAGGAAGGGGGCAACGAAAACGACGAATTTGACGAAAATGACGAAAAATCGCTATCGCGACGAAAATGACGAAAAATCGCAAGAGGGTCGACGAAAATGACGAAATTTATTCGCGAGCTGAAAGGAAGGGGGCAACGAAAACGACAAATTTGACGAAAAAAAAACTTACGTGGCTATGGGTTCTTCTGTTATTTCTGTCATTTTATTTGTAGGTAACATAGTGTCTTGTAACCATATCTTGTATTGTAAATATCCTCATAATTGGAGGAGCAGACCATTGAAGCCATTATTGCAGTCAATCTTGAGACAGATGTCTTTAGTATTTGCCATAGGTTGAGTTGAAGCCAATAAAAGTGAATCCATCATATATAGTTGTTTTACAATCCGGACAGTTGTGAACTGTAATTAAAGTGACTCTTCGTGCTTTCTTTCTGAAGTTGTTCAAAATATAAAAGTTCAATACTACATCCTTGTTGCTACTCCATGGACGAAAACAAAGTCTTGACATGCATATAACAACAAAATTTAGGCATGATTTGACAGCCAAGGTGCACATTTCTTACTGGAGATACAAGGCTTTAAAGTCTACGCCGATGTTTTCTTTCGTCCTTTAACCAGCTAAACACGACGATTATGACCAGACGCCAATGCATGGGGTACCTTTTAAAATTTCACCAAAGATTTCGTTGCTTCTTGGAATTGAAGAAGCTAGGGCATCTAACAGGATGCGGTGGTGCATGGTGCGGATCCGATCCATAATTCGCAGATTTCCGTATCTTCAGGGAATTTTCCGCTTAAAACAGAAAACCTTGCTTCATATTAATGATGAAGCAGCTGCTCACCATCCTCACGAACAGAAATTTCGAAGAAATTGATTATTTTGAGGCAGTTTTCCCCCACAGGCCACTTCGATTGTAAACAATTTTTAACCTCCAGGCGTTCCACGCGTGTTGTCGTGATGGGCCTGGGCACCAGTTTTGTTTTAACGCTGATTTCTATTGGACGAAAAGCACTACCATTTCAGCGAATGACAGTAGTTATAAGAACCTGCATTGAAAACTCCAATCGCTATCCTATCACAATGGATGAATTTGTCGTCAAAGAGACCAAGAAGAAGAAAGATTCCCACTTGGCTGTACACTTAACAGCAGCGAGCTTCAGGCCACGAAGCGGCCTAGCAAAGAACGACGTATATTCATTTGTAGCACGCTTGTTTCGGCTCATGAATTAAAGAACGAGGTATATTCATGTGTAGCGTGCTTGTTTTGGCCGATGGTTTAAAGAACGAGGAATATTCATTTGTAGCGCGCTTGTTTCGGCTCATGGATTAAAGAACGAGGTATATTCATGTGAAGTATGCTTGTTTTGGCCGATGGTTTAAAGAACGAGGGATATTCATTTGTAGCGCTTTTGTTCCTTTAAAGAACGAGGTATATTCATGTCGAACGAGGTATATTCATGTGTACCGTGCTTGTTTTGGCCGATGGTTTAAAGAACGAGGGATATTCCTTTGTAGCGCGCTTGTTTCGGTTCATGGATTAAAGAACGAAGTATATTCATGTGTAGCGTGCTTGTTTTGGCCGATGGTTTAAAGAACAAGGAATATTCATTTGTAGCGCGCTTGTTTCGGCTCATGGATTAAAGAACGAGGTATATTCATGTGAAGTATGCTTGTTTTGGCCGATGGTTTAAAGAACGAGGGATATTCCTTTGTAGCGCGCTTGTTTCGGTTCATGGATTAAAGAACGAAGTATATTCATGTGTAGTATGCTTGTTTTAACCGATGGTTTAAAGACTGACGAGGTATATTCATGTGGAGCGCTCTTGTTCCTTTAAAGAACGAGGTATATTCATGTGGAAAGACGCAGGAATTTGCAAGACAATGAACTGCGAAAAATCGTTGACATGACGGAAAACCGTCAAGGTTGCGAAAAATCGTTGCGTTTGCAGAATTTCGTCAAACACTAAATTTTGTAAGTGCGTTCAATACTGGACATAAGTGGTTGTTCATAGCATGGATAACGCTATTCACCGTATAAATCACTATCTAAAACAAACTACGCTATCCACTGGATAGTGAATTATCCAACCTTTGAACAACCGAGGCCAGCAAGAAAACGGCGCGAATTGTTGAATGGTTTTCAGTTCTAATTGGCTGGCTTCGTTATTTCCTTGTTTCTGATTGGTCCACGGCAGCGGACTAAAAGATTTCTTCAGTAACGTCTTAATGAAATCCATATCCTACATGAGAGTTTTACTGAAAAGTGTCGAGACCACGTTTACAAGAAAATGATGTAAAATTGATATAATTAGCCAAAAGGCAAACAAGTTGAACTTCTGAAATTAATCAATCTATTTCTGCAAAGTATAAACCGTATGCTGTAATGCCCTGAAACTAATATAGTTGAAAAATAGTAAGACATCGTTCTCAAAGTAAAATATTGCGGAGAATTTGCCGTATTTCAGCCATTTTTAACCGTAGTTGCATTTAAAAACACTTTAAAAAGCCAACAGCAGCCAAGTAATAACAATCGATTGGAAGCCATTACTCAGGTATTGTCTATCTGAGATTACTAATTTACTATAGATTGTGCCTTTCAGTTCTAAAGCTATGAATACTTTTGCTGAAACCAACATTCTAGTTAATTAATTTTATTGTGTCAACATAAATCGCTCGAAAGTATTTTTTGAATTTGTTAGTTATTTACTAGTTGTATTATTCCGTTAAGCTCCTTTTGAATTTAGTATACATGTAGTGCTTGAACTTTCGCCGCCGAAAGTTCGTAACTCGAAACATTAGGTTGTTGAATTACGTTGTAATTTTTTATTTTAGTTTCGCTGTCTTCAAAGCATTTTTACTTCACATTTTTTTGTTCGTTTACATCCCATTTTAGCGACTTATTATACTCTTTTAACAATGGACACACGTTTGCGAATCGTATATATTAAGTAACAGCATTTGTAAAGCTTTTACATTTCCGACCGTACGATTAAAAACTTAATGGAATAAACTGCTGTTGGAACCAAGCTGAGTTGTTGCTGTTGCTGCCCATCCAGTTTGTGCCCCAGTACCCAAGAGTTTGACGGCTCTTCCTTGCAAGCAAGCGAGTGCCCCGTTTGAGTCTAATTTTTCCCGCAAATATCGTCACGCGTTCCCAGTACGGTCAGGTAGGAACACACCACCATTACAAAAAGAAACAGGTGCTATTGGATTACTTATGATAAGACGTTTAATGACTGACACATCAAACGGTTACGTGTCCCATAAAATGGCCAGCATTTAAAGGGGAAGGGGGGGGGGGGGGGGGGAAGAAGCCATGGCTACATACTGTACATAATCAATCAGATTAGAAACTCCAGAAATGCAATAAATACAGCGAGGGTTACGCAGAAACTTCGACGGTTGTTTTGTATCTATTTGCTTTTCTTAATAATGTTTTATTTACTGATTTAATAAGGCGTGACACTGATGACAATGTCTGCACACAAAGAGGTCGTACTGTTCCATTGTATTGCCATTTGACAATTACAACATTAAGTTCTATTCATCTGGAGATTGCGTGACGTCTGCATTTCTGCACTGCATGACGTGTCAAAAGATCATTCAGATCATTGCTAAACATGGCGTCGTCGGTGCTTGCCACGATTTACAATTCTCTTAGCGTTGGAAATATTCTTCTGCTGCTTCTTCTGCTGCTGATGTTACATTACCTGATTGTGCTCTACGAGTTCAGGAACATGCCGCCTGGTCCGCGTTTAACGACTCTCCCTGTTTTGGGGAACGTGTTTTCCCTTGATTTCTGTAAGATGGAGAAACTTACCGACGCTTTCCAAAGGTCAGTAAAGTTAAACTTTACAGTTCTGAATAAAATTTTTCTTGAACACAAGCTATAATTTCGTGCAATCTCTAATAACAAGGCGACTTCGGTTTGGTAGGAAAAACAACGTGAGGACATGATGCAATGAGCGACATTCATCCTTACCTAATTTTAAATGCAAATTACATTGTTTGTACTTCATAAAACGCATATTAATGCTCAAGCAAGTTTGTCGTAATTTATGCAGTATTTCCTATAAAAAAGCAACCCAGTTGTAATAAATACATGATACTTCACACGGATAGTTTGTTAAAATTTTGAACATCGAAGCCAGGATCACGTATGCAGGTGTTTAGTCACTCCATGCGTCTTTTTAGTGGACGCGATTGTCGTGATAGCTCGAAATATCGTGCACGCTTGAAAAGGCATTGAATTTTAGATCATTGGGGGGTGTCTTGACATATTGCGTAATTCATCTTGTGACAACTATAATTAGATTTCGTAACAAAAACGACCACACAGGTAATGCCTTCACAAGGCACTTGTCGCGTTTGGAAATTATGGAATCCTAGGTGGCTCCCGGCAACGAATTTGCATTTTAATTTTCATCCCCAGTTATAATTCTGCATTCCTTTTTTAATGTATATATATACATATTTTGCAATTCGCAATATTCCGTTATTCGGTGTCTTTTTTTATCAAATCCCAACTCCGTCAGTACTTGTCATGTCTTGTTCTGCTAACGTCACATAACTTTAACTGCTTCGTCCCCAGGCGTCGCTCCTTGGTCACGCGCGGTGCGCTTTGTACTATGGGATTGATAGTGCGCGGTTCGCCTGGCGTTGTGGGACTCCCACACCCCCCTTTTGCCTACCTTATCCCTTCCTCTGTCCGGCAACCGTGGACGAGACAGTGACTTCAATTTGTCGTTAAGTTAACATGAAATTGGAAACCGGCGAAAGTTCTTTATAAAGGCCAGCTGGAAAATATTGCTAGAATCTGCACTGATCTATTGCTGGTTTTCACTGTCACGCCACCAAAAAAGTTAACCCAAAACTATTGAGTAAAAAATTCAAGAATATTACAGGTTGTAGAAAATCATTAGATTATCTGCTTGTCCACGTCTCGGGTTTGTACGGTATTCCGTCGTACTGGAGCTATCCGTCAAAATGTTCCACACAAATTTACATAGCACAGTATAGAAACGCCATGTTGGTGCCCATGCAGAGGAGCACCAACATGGCGGCCATAAATCAATAAAAAACATCTTCACTTCTGCTATAAAAGCGGCCAGGTCACCCTTATGAACAGGTAGACATTGACATATAAAACACATCTCACAAAAACTGTTCAGTTTGTTAAAAATCACAGGATGAGGCATTTTTTTTAAGCATACGTGACAGCCTTCTGGCGGCCATCTTGATCTCGAGTGGCGTGAAACTCCGAAATTCAAAATGCTCTAATTTAAAGACAGCGGATGCTATCGAGCTTAAAACCGTCAATAAGATATTTATAAAGGACGACTAATAGCAAGTGAAGGATGAAAACTCGGGAGTCTTGCGATTCCTTTTTTTTTTACTTTTGGTGACGTCAGCTGAAAACCAAGAATTATTTAATACCAGTACACTAAACTATTTTCGTGTTATTGTCTTGTATTTTTGAAATATTTCGAAACAAAAATCCCACAATAGCCGATGCTGATAAGGCTTAAAAAGATATAAAAGTAATAACAGCCATGCCTGAACATCACCTATTTCAGCCTTCAAATCCTTGCCCAAGCGAATAGTATATTTCTTAAAGACAAATTTCAGCAATGACTGACTGAATTTGTATTTTACTGCAAGCTCCTAAAATTGAAATACCCTAGTACACACCTTTTTGTTGATTTTGTGGCCTGTTTCTTTACATTTTTAGTCTTAAAAAACGGTACGGCCGTATTTTTTCCATGAAAATTGGAAGTTGGAAGTTTGTCCTGGCGTCATCTCCTGAGGCTGTTAATGAGATGTTGGTGAAGAAATCTGCTGACTACGCCGGAAGACCACAAACTTATACTTTCTTTACCCAAAGTTTAGGTAAGTTAGTTAATTCTAAAAAACAGTTTTTTATATTAACTTCAGGTTTCTTTCAGCATTTAATTAGTACAAATGAAACGTACGCATCGGTATGATAGGGAGAACTGACAGTGTCGATGATCGGCATATAAAGAATCATCAGTGAAAATCGGCATAAACTTTGGCATAGTTAGGCGTAAGTAAAGGAGTAGGTATAGGTATAAAGGTAGGTATTTAACATTATTCGCCGAAGGCCGGCGAGGCAAATTCACTGATAATAATATACGCCAAGATTCACTGAGCCGGAGGCGAATAATTGTTTAGAATAATTTTCGGAGGCGAAAAATAATTGATTGATACATTGATTGCGAATTTTAGATGTCAGTAACATCAACAACACTACGAAAAACAATGACATGATTGATTTGGTACCTCTGTTTGATCGTAAGTGAACCAACATTAACCAAAACTTGAAATTCCAATTCGATAGGGAATCCGGGTACCACAGCTTTGTCAGTTGCAAGACCGTTACGTGCAACCCTCGTTAAAAAAGTCGATTTATTTATTTTATTTATTTAATGAGTTAATGGGCAATTGCACTATCGTCTAGAAATGAGTATAAGAGGACTAAATTTTGGTCTCTCGATCTGGCACCGTTTTCATGGCAGCGCGATCTACGAGGCCACTGTGTTTACGATATTTAAATGCCTTTAGAACCATTTCTATAAAACATTCTTGGTCCAAAATTCCCAATGCGTTAAATATTCCTGAGTTAAAGCAATGTCCTTCGAAAAAGCGATAATTTCATTTAGTAACTGCCCGCCGTGACATATCTTTTGTAATGCTATAATCACTTCTCCGGCGGTGATTATAGCGTCATTGGCCGAGTTTCTCGACCAATTAGAATGCTCAGTCGATTTTCATATTTACCACTGGCAATTATTATATTAAATAAGTATGTATAACAAGTATTTTCTATGCATAGGGATAGGAAATTTTGAATTGAAATCCTAAAGAAGACTACTCTCGGCAACACTCCAGCTTCGTTGTGCCCCTAAAGATGGCATTTTAAATAAAAGCTATCAAGACGTTGTCGTTGAATGCATAAATGTGAAAGGGCTCATGACAGATATATCTAAACCTTCAAATCTAAAAGATACGTTGATGGCTATACATGATTTCGTTCTGTCCTGATTCAAAAATCCGCAATTAACACGTACATTTATTAACCCTTCCAGAGCTCCAGGCGCGGATCCAGGAATCCCTGAAAGTGTGTTTGGGTGTGGGAGGGGAGGGGGCGGGGGAGGGATGTAGTCCTTAATAACTTGCGACGCCATCGACGTGGATTGCAAGGGCCGTAGGCGAGAGCTTCTTTTCCGGGGACATGCTCCCTCGGAAAATTTGCTCTTCAATTAACCGTATGCCATACAGTTGTATTCAGATTTTTCGGAAGGGGTTGTGAATGGATCGTCTTTCTAGAACTACATATCTCAACCCATCGCATACTTAGGACCAAGGTAAGTTACTCACAGTCGTTTCCGTACTCTACATTACAGGAGGAAAGGATATCATCTTAGGAAACTATGGCCCTGAATGGAAGTTTCAGCGCAAACTCTTCACTGCAGCCTTGCGGCAGTATCTCTCGGATATTCCTCTCATCGAAAGGCGGGTCTCAGCCCAGGTCGAGAAACTAGTGCAGTTCATGGAGGACCAAGCTGGAAAACCTTTTGATCCTGGACACAGCTTGATGCATGCTGTTGCAAATGTTATATGTGGAATCACTTTTGGAGAAGGTGAGGACACGGCCAACCCAGATTTGGAGAGACTTTTGAAATTGAACGCGGAATTTGTAGCAAATGCCGATGATACTCAAGTGATAGCTATTTTAGATTTCATCCCATGGGCGCATTACCTGCCATTTAAGGCCTATGATCGCGTTTTGCAGCCATTCTTTGAGATACACGAAATCCTACGCAAAGTCTTCAGACAACGAGAAGACAACTTTGACCCAGCGGCGCCAATAAAAGACTTCATTTCAAGTCTCCTCCATGCCAAACAAGAAGCCGAATGCGAAAGCGACGAGGGAAGAGTTGTCCGCCTTTCAGAAGACTACTTTGTTATCTCCATCGAAGACATGTTTATTGCCGGGTACGAAACCACAAGTACCACGCTGAAATGGGTCATCGCCTTCTTGGTTAACAATCCAAAGTTGCAAGAGGAACTTCAGTGCCAGTTAGATGAAGTACTTGCCAGACGGAGGCCCTCCTTAAACGATCGTCCCAATCTTCCACTCATCCAAGCAATGATCATAGAAACGCTGCGAGTTTCAAATGTTCTGCCACTGGCAGTGCCTCATGTCACGCTGACCGACACCACACTGTGTGGCTACCGTGTACCTAAAGATACGTTCATCTTCGCTAATACAGAGTCTGTCCATCTGGATCCAAAATGCTGGGAAAATCCCACCGAGTTCAATCCGTACCGTCATATTGACGAGGAAGGCAAACTGGTCACCAACCAAGGCAACTTTTACCCTTTTGGAGCTGGACGTCGGGTCTGTGCAGGCGAAGCCCTGGCTAAAGCTGAGCTGTTCCTGTTTATTTCGTGGATGGTTCAAAAGTTTACTTTTGTTGGAGAGGGTGGTCATCCGCCTAAAACGATGGGAACTTTAATCCAGTTTCCTTCTTCTTACAAGATACGTGCTATTAAGCGACAGTAAAATATATAACGAACCTGGCCGGCCTTTACCATATGATTACGTCGAGACTAAGTCAATACAGTTACATTATGGATATGACATACTATAGGAGCATATTTTTCACTCAAAGTAGTCTTTGCAGGTTTTGATCAATAAAAGTGGCACGCTTAATGTGATCGTTTCCAAGCAGCATTTTTAGATTCGCTCATATTTTTGTACTGCTTTTTTTGCTAAAAGACAAATAAACTTGGACTGTCCAGAGCCACTAGAAACAGGGCTGGGAATAGATAACAATCATTTCGTACGTTTTAGAGCAGTTTTGGCTCGAAACTTTGTGAATGACCTTTGCATTATTTGCGTATCGTTACCGCACCGGTGAACAGATTGCTAGAAGTTTTCTTTGTAGTGAATTTCATTTTGTAATAGTCAGATCACCATTTCTCGCAAAAGAAGAATTACCTTCCTTATTACGGCTGCGTTAAAATTTCTTGTTACTGTAATGTTTAGATGTTTCATGTCCAAGAGTACTTGTCAGGGTCAAAACTACTGTGATGTAATTCCATTGTGTATGCCTATTTCTCTTTGAATTTGACATATTCCCTCTTTTTGTGCTTGCCCCGAAGTAACAGAATGTGCACTCGCACTTCATGGCTTCTTTTACACATTGTAGAATTAACGACGATTGCTTACCATGGCCACTTTGTTGTTGAGGCAACTGCCGTAATAATAAAAAAGTGATCACCCTTTTTAGTGATACTGTCTTTCTATAATCAATCAAATCTATGGCATACTATCTAAGGCGAGGCCGTCATAGTATTGATAACGGTGTCGCAGAAATGAGGTAGTCTCACAACGGTATCTTCCATTTGGCACGGTACGCATGTACAAGACAAGAGAGGTTGAAGGTGTAACGCTGCGTGACACCTGATCGTCTGCAGTAAGACACTACCTCTCTGAAACCTCTATTTTCATTCGCGCGCTGTAATCACTACCTCTATTGTTATTCAGGGATAGGGGCATTGTTAGAGCCTGTTATGCATTGTTTTAGGAACCAATGAAATAACTCGTTCCGAGAGGTAGTGGGCGACCCGATCGTCTGTGCTGCATGCATGACGTGAATAAAACATATCAGCTTTCAGCCGCATTTGTCGCGAAACATGGCGTCGTCGGTGCTTGCTACGGTTTACAACTCTCTGAGCGCTGGAAATGTTCTTCTGCTGCTTGTTCTGCTGCTGATGTTACATTACCTGATGGTGGTCTACGAGTTCAGGAACATGCCGCCTGGTCCGCGTTTAACGACTCTCCCTGTTTTAGGGAACGTGTTTTCCCTCGATTTCTCTAAGATGGAGAAACTTACCGACGTTTTCCAAAGGTCAGTAAAGTTAAACGGTGCAATTCTGATCAAGGTAAGTGTAGTGTTCTATTGGGGAATGTGTTTTATTTATCAAGTTGAATTCGGTTAAGTAGAACATGATGCAACGGGTGAGATTCATCCTCGCCCGATTTCAAATTCAACTAATAATGTTAGAAACAGCAAGTTGTATAATCGGCATAATAAGGCATCTTGAAGTTCGTGATACGATGAAATGAATTTGGTCAACTGCTCAAAGACCTCTGAGACATTTGCTGCCCTCTTCTAACAGGGGTAATGCACATGAATGCAACTGCTTTTAAGTCATACACGAAATACTACCCTGCCCCAAAGCTACCCACACCCAACCCAACACCCAACCTCGTTCCCAAGACCTTCCTCCAAAAGGAGAGAGAGTCTGGGAACGAGGTTGACCCGCACCATACTCTTGTGTTCCGTGGCGTGCGTCAAAAATGGTCGTCGCTCGCGTGACTGGTGTTTCAAGGTGTTTAACAGATTGTTTTCACGTGACGTGACCGCGGCCATGTTGGTGGATGTGAAGTCCTGGGACTAGTAGTGTCGTCACGTGACAAGAAGGCCGTCTATAATCGAGTTAGTTGAGTTCTTGCCATGTCTGTGTTGTAACTCGGAGTTTGCACACTGTTTATGTATTAAATACACCACAGTGGACCAGGACAATAGACTTCCCTTCCTTTGGGAACTTAATTCTATTTTGAAAGACAGAATCAATCAATCAATCAATCAATCAATCAATCAATCAATCAATCAATCAATCAATCAATCAATCAATCAATCAATCAATCAATTAATCAATCTATCAATCAATCAATCAATCAATCAATCAATCAATCAATCAATCAGTCAATCAATCATTTAATCAATCAGTCAATCGATCGATCAATCAATCAATCAATCAATCAATCAGTCAAACCTTATTAAGAAACTAATGAAAACCTTAAACAACTAATGAACTTGTGGCCCACATAGCAGCAATTAAAAATCTATTGTAAACAATAATCTTATTAGAAAAAAAATAATAATGATAATAGCTTTTATTTATGCACGATAATGTGTTGCCGCATAGCTGATGTGCTGGTGTCTTTTACAAACGACTACGCATTTGAGAGTTTTATTACAAATGTTAGGGAATGCAGATTTCCTAGGGTTAAAACGAACTTCTTTAAACCTTGCTCTTGATTTTGTGGCCTCTTTCTTTACGTTTGCAGTCTTATAAAGCGGTACGGCCGTATATTTTCCATGAAAATTGGAAGTTACAAGCTCGTCATGGTGTCAACCCCTGAGGCTGTTAATGAGATGTTAGTAAAGAAATCGGCTGATTTTGCCGGAAGACCACAAACGTATATTTTTTATACCCAAAGCTTAGGTAAGTTGGTTAATTGTTAATTGTAACACACCTATATATTCAGCAGAATGAACTTTTCTTTAACTTCTGGCAAAAGCGCAGGCATAAGCATGATCAAAGGAAGTGGCAATGCATGGCATCGGCATACGCATCGCCAGTCAAAATCGGCATCGGGTTTGGCATATGCATCAGTAAAGGCATAGCTACATAGGAAAGTATTGGCATTTTAACACTTGGACGTACTAGGTGGGGGGGGGGGGGGGGGGGGGAGAGGTGGATGCTACCTCCCATCCCCCGCCACAGGCACAGTCATAGGTACAGGCACAAGGGGACACAGACACAGTCATAGGTACAGCCATAGGCACAGGAACAGGGACAAGCATGGACACAGACACAGTCATAGGTACAGGCACAGGGACAAGCATGGACACAGCTACAAGCACTTGCTGTGATGTTTTTCTTTATTTCACTCATAGCACAAACATAACAAATGAGGATCATGAAACTCTGCGTTCGTCACCGAAATCACTTCTCGCAGTTGTTGCTAATCACTTCATTGAGCGAGAAAGATGCCATACCTGTGTATATTTAAACTTAAGGAGGAAAAAGCTCCTGTAGGAACTAGCTAAGTGAAATCAGTCTACTCTTGCTGACGCTTTAATTATATCGAGATAAAAGCCCGTGAAGAGAAGGAGGATACTTGATACCCTAATGAAGAGCACTCTGGGTAACACTCAAGCTTCATAGATAAGAGCTACAGAATTTAATGACTCTAAAGACATCTCCATTCTATATATAAATAGAAGGATTCCATGCATTGAAGATCTAAACTTTCAACAAAGTATGACAGCGCGTAGTGTTTTCTTGAAGGCTCTGAAAGATACCTTGCGAGGAATAGCGATACCAAAATCCGAAAAATACTGGAGTACCCTTCCACATCTTTTCACTAAGTTGTGAGTCTACTTCATATTTCACGGAGGGGTTTGTGAATTGATCGTCTTTCTAGGACTATATACACTAAACCCATCTTACACTTTGAGACACAATTATTCACATTTTTTTTCCAAATAACAGGAGGTAAGGATATCATCTTAGGAAACTATAGTCCTGAATGGAAGTTTCAGCGCAAACTCTTCACTGCAGCCTTGCGCCAGTACCTCTCGGATATTCCTCTCATCGAAAGGCGGGTCTCAGCCCAGACCGAGAAACTAGTGCAGTTCATGGAAGACCAGGCTGGAAAACCATTTGATCCCGGATACAGCTTGATGCAAGCTGTTGCTAATGTCATATGTGGAATCACTTTTGGAGAAGGCGAAGACACGGCCAACCAGATTTGGAGAGACTTTTGAAACTAAACGCGCACGTCATAGCAAACGCCGATGACGCTCAGCTGACAACTATCTTAGATTTCTTCCCGTGGGCCCGTTACCTGCCACTTAAGGTCTTTGGTCGCTATCTGCAGCCCATCTTTGAGATACACGATATCGCACGCAAATTCTTTAGAAAGTCAGAAAACAACTTTGACCCATCGGCGCCCGTAAATGACTTTATTTCAAGTCTCCTTCATGCGAAGCAACAAGCCGAAAGTGAAAGCGACGAGGGAAGAGTTATCCGCCTTTCAGAAGACTACTTTGTTATCACCATCGAAGACATGTTTCTTGCCGGTTACGAAACCACAAGCACCACGCTGAAATGGGTCATCGCCTTCTTGGTTAACAATCCAAAGTTGCAAGAGGACCTTCAGTGCCAGTTAGATGAAGTACTTGCGGGACGGAAGCCCTCCCTGAATGATCGCTCCAATCTTCCACTCATCCAAGCAATGATCATAGAAACGCTTCGAATTGCAAATATTCTGCCCCTGGCAGTGCCTCATTACACGCTGACCGACACCACACTGTGTGGCTACCGTGTACCTAAAGATACGTACGTCTTGGCCAACACGGGGTCTATTCACCTAGATCCAAAATGCTTGGAAAATCCCACCGAGTTCAATCCGTATCGTCATATTGACAAGGAAGGCAAACTGGTCACCAATCAAGGCAACTTCTACCCTTTTGGAGCTGGACGGCGGGTGTGCGCAGGCGAAGCCCTGGCCAAAATTGAGCTGTTCCTGTTCATTTCGTGGATGGTTCAAAAGTTCACTTTTGTTGGAGAGGGTGGTCATCCGCCAAAAACGTTTGGAGGTTTTATTCAGTTTCCTTCTGCTTACAAGATACGTGCTATCAGGCGACAGTAAAGTATAATGTAACGAATTTAGCTTTTCCTAAGTGATTATTTTGAGATTAAGTCAAGACAGTAACATTAATCGATGTGGCATACTGTTGGAGCAACTTTACTCTTATCAACAAAAGGCTTTCGCTTTCGAAAACTATATAACAAAAGAATTGATGTTCGCGGGCGTAAATACACTTTTGGCCCGACTCAGGCTCATTTTAGCCCGGGCCGCAGGCGAGAGCTCTGAAAAGGGCCATAAACATATTTACGCCCAAGAACATCAACGCTATTACTATTATAATTATTTCAGAGGGGATTTAGAAAAGGGAATCAAAACAGTCCTTCAACACTGCCGGCGTCGAGTCGGCGTTTATTTCTGATTGAGAACCAGGCTTAAAATTTTCCAAAACTCGGCAGACAGAAAACTGCAAAATTACTCAAAACAATCTTTGTTCTAAAGTTCTCTTGGAAAAGAAATTACAGAATTCTTTAGACTGCAAAGAATAGTCGTCATTGAAAATTGTTTAAATCAGTCGTGTAGCAGACTAAACCGACAGTTTGGCATAGAATTATGTCTGAACTGAGCGAGTTTCGTTCGAAGACAAACTTATGTTAATATTGCCGCCTGGATTCTTCTTTGAGCCTCTGGATTTCTTCTTTATCTATTAGGTTTTCCAATCATTTTGTCGTTATAAAGCTCAAAAGCAGTTTGCAGTTGCGGATGCCAGCGCCTCAACTCAAATTCAAGCGTGAAGTGCTGCCAGGCAGGGCCCAGTTGTTCATAGCATGGATAACGCTATTCACCGTATAAATCACTATCTAAAACAAACTACGCTATCCACTGGATAGTGAATTATCCAACCTTTGAACAACCGAGGCCAGCAAGAAAACGGCGCGAATTGTTGAATGGTTTTCAGTTCTGATTGGCTAGCTTCGTTATTTTCTTGTTTCTGATTGGTCCACGGCAGCGGACTAAAAGATTTCTTCAGTAACGTCTTAATGAAATCCATATCCTACATGAGAGTTTTACTGAAAAGTGTCGAGACCACGTTTAAAGAAAATGATGTAAAATTGATATACTAATTAGCCAAAAGGCAAACAAGTGGAACTTCTGAAAAAGGTATGTAATCAATTTATTTCTGCAAAGTATAAACAATATGCTGTAATGCCCTGAAACTAATATAGTTGAAAAAAAGTAAGACATCGTTCTCAAAGTAAAATATTGCGGAGAATTTGCCGTATTTCAGCCATTTTTAACCGTAGTTGCATTTAAAAGCACTTTAAAACGCCAACAGCAGCCAAGTAATAACAATCGAGTGGAAGCCATTACTTAGGTATTGTCTATCTGAGATTACTAATTTACTATAGATTGTGCCTTTCAGTTCTAAAGCTATGAATACTTTTGCTGAAACCAACATTCTAGTTAATTAATTTTATCGTGTCTATCGTGTCAACATAAATCGCTCGAAAGTATTTTTTGAATTTGTTAGTTATTTACTAGTTCTATTATTCCGTTAAGCTCCTTTTGAATTTAGTATACATGTAGTGCTTGAACTTTCGCCGCCGAAAGTTCGTAACTCGAAACATTAGGTTGTTTAATTACGTTGTAATTTTTTATTTTAGTTTCGCTGTCTTCAAAGCATTTTTACTTCACATTTTTTGTTCGTTTACATCTCATTTTAGCGACTTATTATACTCTTTTTACAATGGACACACGTTTGCGAATCGTATATAAGTAACAGCATTTGTAAAGCTTTTACATTTCCGACCGTACGATTAAAAACTTAATGGAATAAACTGCTGTTGGAACCTACCTCAGTTATTGCTGTCGCTGTTCGTCCAGTTCGTGGTTAGACTCCGGTACCGAAGAGTGTATAGCGGCTCTTCCTTGCCAGCGAGTGCCCCGTTTGAGTCTAATTTTCCCCGCAATTGTCGTCGCAGTTATCTCGTTATAACCCATTCAGAGTTCACGCGTTCCCCGTACGTTCAGGTAGAACAACCTACCATTACAAAACGAAACAGGTGCTATGGGATTACATATGATAAAACGTTTCGTGACTGACACATCAAACGTTACGTGTCCAATGGCCAGCATTTAAAGGAGGGATAAGGTAGAAGCCATGGCTACATAATCAATCAGCTGCATTAGAAATCAAAATATGCAATAAATACAACGAAGATACACATTTACAAAAGAACCCTCGACGGTTGTTTTGTATTTATTTGCCTTTTTTTAATGTTTTATTTACTGTTTTAATAAGGCGTGACACTGATGACTATTGCAAGCTGTTGCAGGACTGCTATGCTCTTTCTAACCTCGATTTTATGTTACAATGCATGGGTATGGGTAATGGTTGAACCAATTGCAAGCTACAAATCAGTCGAAAAATTTAATATAATCAGTAAACTGAGTGCGAATAGTCGCGATCGATACCTGTATTGTGTTTGTTTTACCAATACAATAAGCATTACAATGTCTACACACAAAGAATTCGTACCGTTCAAGTGTATTGCCAGTTGACAAGTAAAAGACTAAGTTCTATCCGTCTGGACGTTGCGTGACGTCTGCACTTCTGCACTCATGATGACCGAAAGAAAATACAACTTGCTTCTATCACACGCCGTATCAACTTAGATCACTGCTAAACATGGCGTCGTCGGTGCTTGCCACGATTTACAATTTTCTAAGCGTTGGAAATGTTCTTCTTCTACTTCTTCTGCTGCTAATGTTACATTACCTGATGGTGCTCTACGAGTTCAGGAACATGCCGCCTGGTCCGCGTTTAACGACTCTCCCTGTTTTGGGGAACCTGTTTTCCCTCGATTTCTCTAAGATGGAGAAACTTACCGACGCTTTCCAAAGGTCAGTAAAGTTAAACAGTACAATCCTGATCAAAGTTTTTATTGAACACAAGCTATAATTCCTTGCAATCTACTAATAACAAGGCGACTTCGGTTTGGTAGGAAAAACAATGGAAAAACATGATGCAATAAGCGACATTCATCCTTACCTAATTTTAAATGCAAATTACACTTTTTGTACTTCATAAAACGCATATTAATGCTCAAGCAAGTTTGTCGTAATTTATGCAGTATTTCCTATAAAAAAGCAACCCAGTTGTAATAAATACATGATACTTCACACGGATAGTTTGTTAAAATTTTGAATATCGAAGCTAGGATCACGATGTATGCAGGTGTTTAGTCACTCCATGCGTCTTTTTAGTGGACGCGATTGTCGTGATAGCTCGAAATATTGTGCACGCTTGAAAAGGCATTGAATTTTAGATCATTGGGGGGTGTCTTGACATGTTGCGTAATTCATCTTGTGACAACTATAATTAGATTTTGTAACAAAAACGACCACACAGGTAATGCCTTCACAAGGCACTTGTCACGTTTGGAAATTATGGAATCTTAGGTGGCTCCCGGCAACGAATTTGCATTTTAATTTTCATCCCCAGTTATAATTCTGCATTCCTTTTTTAATGTATATACATACATATTTTGCAATTCGCAATATTCCGTTATTCGGTGTCTTTTTTTATCAAATCCCAACTCCGTCAGTACTTGTCATGTCTTGTTCTGCTAACGTCACATAACTTTAACTGCTTCGTCCCCAGGCGTCGCTCCTTGGTCACGCGCGGTGCGCTTTGTACTATGGGATTGATAGTGCGCGGTTCGCCTGGCGTTGTGGGACACCCACGCCCCCCTTTTGCCTACCTTATCCCTTCCTCTGTCCGGCAACTGTGGACGAGACAGTGACTTCAATTTGTCGTTAAGTTAACATGAAATTGGAAACCGGCGAAAGTTCTTTATAAAGGCCAGCTGGAAAATATTGCTAAAATCTGCACTGATCTATTGCTGGTTTTCACTGTCACGCCACCAAAAAAGTTAATCCAAAACTATTGAGTAAAAAATTCAAGAATATTACAGGTTGTAGAAAATCATTAGATTATCTGCTTGTCCAAGTCTCGGGTTTGTACGGTATTCCGTCGTACTGGAGCTATCCGTCAAAATGTTCCACATAAATTTACATAGCACAGTATAAAACGCCATGTTGGTGCCCATGCAGAGGAGCACCAACATGGCGGCCATAAATCAATAAAAAACATCTTCACTTCTGCTATAAAAGCGGCCAGGTCACCCTTATGAACAGGTAGACATTGACATATAAAACACATCTCACAAAAACTGTTCAGTTTGTTAAAAATCACAGGATGAGGCATCTTTTTTAAGCATACGTGACAGCCTTCTGGCGGCCATCTTGATCTCGAGTGCCGTGAAACTCGGAAATTGAAAATGCTCTAGACAGCAGATGCTATCGAGCTTAAAACCGTCAATAAGATATATATAGAGGACGACTAATAGCAAGTGAAGGATGAGAACTTGGGGGTCTTGCGATTCTTTTTTTTTTTTACTTTTGATGACGTCAGGTGAAAACCAAGAATTATTTAATACCAGTACACTAAACTATTTCGTGTTATTGTCTTGTATTTTTGAAATATTTCGAAACAAAAATCCCACAATAGCTGATGCTGATAAGGCTTAAAAAGATGTAATAGTAATAACAGCCATGCCTGAACATCACCTATTTCAGCCTTCAAATCCTTGCCCAAACGAATAGTATATTTCTTAAAGACAAATTTCAGCAATGACTGACTGAATTTCTATTTTACTGCAAGCTCCTAAAATTGAAATACCCTAGTACACACCTTTTTGTTGATTTTGTGGCCTGTTTCTTTACATTTTTAGTCTTAAAAAACGGTACGGCCGTATTTTTTCCATGAAAATTGGAAGTTGGAAGTTTGTCCTGGCGTCATCTCCAGATGCTGTTAATGAGATGTTGGTGAAGAAATCTGCTGATTACGCCGGAAGACCACAAACTTATGCTTTCTTTACCCAAAGCTTAGGTAAGTTAGTTAATTCTAAAACACTGTAATTTAGATTGAACGAACTTTTCTTTAATTTCAGGTTTCTTTCGACATTAGTGCAAAACGTATACGCATCAGTATAATTGGGAGAACTGACAGTGTCGATGATCGGCATTTAAAGCATCATCAGTGAAAATCGGCATAAACTTTGGCATAGTTAGGCGTAAGTAAAGGAGTAGGTATAGGAATAAAGGTAGGTATTTAACATTATTCGCCGAAGACCGGCGAGGCAAATTCACTGATAATTTAATTTTCGGAGGCGAAAAATAATTGATTGATACATTGATTGCGAACCAATTTACATATCAGTAACATCAACAACACTACGAAAAACAATTAATTACATGATTGATTTGGTACCTCTGTTTGATCGTTAGTGAACCAACATTAACCAAAACTTGAAATTCCAATTCGATAGGGAATCCGTGGACCAGAGCTTTGTCAGTCGCAAGACCGTTACGTGCAACCCTCGTTAAAAGAAGTCGATTTATTTATTTTATTTATTTAATGACTTGATGGGCAATTGCACTATCGTCTAGAAATGAGTATACGAGGAATAAATTTTGGTCTCTCGATCTGGTACCGTTTTCATGGCAGCGCGATCTACGAGGCCACTGTGTTTACGATATTTAAATGCCTTTAGAACCATTTCTATAAAACATTCTTGGTCCAAAATTCCCAATGCGTTAAATATTCCTGAGTTAAAGCAATGTCCTTCGAAAAAGCGATAATTTCATTTAGTAACTGCCCGCCGTGACATGTCTTTTGAAATGCTATAATCACTTCTCCGGCGGTGATTATAGCATCATTGGCCGAGTTTCTCGACCAATTAGAATGCTCGATTCTTATATTTACCACTGGCAATTATTATATTAAATAAGTATGTATAACAAGTATATTCTATGCATAGGGATAGGAAATTTTGAATTGAAATCCTAAAGAAGACTACTCTCGGCAACACTCCAGCTTCGTTGTGCCCCTAAAGATGGCATTTTAAATAAAAGCTATCAAGACGTTGTCGTTGAATGCGTAAATGTGAAAGGGCTCATGACAGATACATCTAAACCTTCAACTCTAAAAGATACGTTGATGGCTATACATGATTTCGTTCTGTCCGGATTCAAAAATCCGCAATTAACACGTACATTTATTAACCCTTCCAGAGCTCCAGGCGCGGATCCAGGAATCCCTGTTTGGGTGTGGGAGGGGATTGGGGGGGGGGGGGGGGGGGGGGAGGGATGTAGTCCTTGATAACTTGCGACGCCATCGACGTGGATTGCAAGGGCCGTAGGCGAGAGCTTCTTGGCGGGGGGAGGGGGGGGGGGGGCGGTCCGGGGACATTCTCCCTCGGAAAATTTGCTCTTCAATTAACCGTATGCCATACAGTTGTATTCAGATTTTTCGGAAGGGGTTGTGAATGGATCGTCTTTCTAGAACTACATATCTCAACCCATC
This sequence comes from Meandrina meandrites, assembly GCA_963693305.1. Taxonomy (NCBI): domain Eukaryota; kingdom Metazoa; phylum Cnidaria; class Anthozoa; order Scleractinia; family Meandrinidae; genus Meandrina; species Meandrina meandrites. Next base: position 27,621,027 of record OY855906.1, read on the forward strand.
GCATACTTAGGACCAAGGTAAGTTACTCACAGTCGTTTTCGTATTCTACATTACAGGAGGTAAGGATATCATCTTAGGAAACTATGGTCCTGAATGGAAGTTTCAGCGCAAACTCTTCACTGCAGCCTTGCGGCAGTATCTCTCGGATATTCCTCTCATCGAAAGGCGGGTCTCAGCCCAGGCCGAGAAACTAGTGCAGTTCATGGAAGACCAAGCTGGAAAACCATTTGATCCCGGATACAGCTTGATGCATGCTGTTGCG